>JAEMPF020031027.1:1864-17185 GCA_022496165.2 Catalaphyllia jardinei
TCCCTGCTGGCCTTTTTCCCTTCAGTCATTTCTTCTTTCACGATGGTCCGTTGCTAGGGCTTTTCCTCCCGGAAGGTTCCTAAATTTAATTTTGGCTCACAGAGGAGTAGTTTATATTTTCAATGAAGCAAGACATTAGAACATCTTAAATGTAGGGAAATTTTCTGTATACTTTTACCACTGTAAAGGAATTTTTGACTTTTCTTGAAAGTATGATGACGTAAATGACACTTATTTTGGGAAACAACACGAAAAATTTGAAAAGCATCGTTCAAAACAGTACAGGCATTTTTGTCATAGAAAAGCAACATTTACAGTGAAAACCCCATCTCGATCGGATAAAACGGCGTAGAGTTACAGGTAATTAAAGAAATTTAAATTTCCCGCCACATGACCATATATGGTCAAAATTAAGAGAGTTTAAACGCAAAAGCAATGAATGTATTCGCAACGGAGAAAAGACAAATGTACATAAAATCAAAATTGTAGTTTTTTTGATTTCGCATATGTGGTGCTATGACGCATACGTCATTATGACGTCACGATGACGTAATTCGTGACGAAATATGCGTCATAGCACCACATATGCGAAATAAAAAAAACTACAATTTTGATTTTATGTAGATTTGTCTTTTCTCCGTTGCGAATACATTCATTGTTTTCGTGTTTAAATACCCTAAAGTTTGACCATATAAAATTTCTTTAATTACCTGTAACTTTGCCCCTTTTTGTCCGATTGAGATGGGGTTTTCACCACAGATCATAGAATCCTATCCAGAAAACTATTATCAAATTTTTGTTACATCTTTCCTGAATTTTCTTTCGGATGCCAAATTTGGATGTCATATATGACGTCACAATAGCAGTCACATGGGATGAAATAAACACCTATAAATAGGTAATTAATCAACCTACTTGCCTGCCAAGTTTCGTTACATTCGACGCATTCTACTTCTGTCTACGGCCTAGAACTCTTAGTTTTGGACGGAGCGGGAGGAAAAGCCCTAGCAACGGACCACCGTGTTTTTTTACCCAAAATAAGGGGGGGCGAGCCCCTCCCCAAGATCCGCCACTGTGATTTAAGGCGTTTAGCGACTTGGTTGTTTTGCAAACGTAAGTAGGGAAGCAGGATAATGATATCTTTTTAGGAACTGTAGACACCGGGTTGTTAGGTTGATGTCTGTTTCTCCCATAGTTGATTATGTCTTGTGGGTAGCCGTTTTTTGTAGGAGGATTTTTCGAAGATCCGATTGAGGGCAGATTGTAGCAAGGAACCAGATGAACAAAGACGGTGATAGCAATAAGTGAGGGAACGAATGAGGTATATTTTGTACTTTCGAGGAATGAACGAGTCACGAATTTGCGTAGAGGCCTGTCAAAGTCTTCTTTCGGTAGATGGAAGTCAATGTTACATCATGAATTGTTATAGCTTTCCCCAGCATGCCTTCGGGGTAGGAAAAACAAAACTTGGAGTACCCAATATCGCCCAAGCGTAATAGAAGGGCTTGTATGGTGAACTGTGGCTGAAATATAAGAGTTTGTATGGAAATTAGGAGATGACATAAAAGTCGTTCAATGTATGGGTTATTTACCAAACAAATACTTTTGCACAATCAATGTTGTCATTTTTTTCTCATCCTGGAGAGTTTAAACGAAATTTGAGCGAATTTTGATATGTTTGTCCTATGGACAAGGTAGGAAACTTCGGCCAGTTTCACGACAAAAAACTCTTCGGAAACGAGTCAAATTTGCACCCAAAAATTGCATTTAATCACATTTCTCACTGAACTCACAATTTATGACCTTTAGTTTCTCTCTCTGCGGTCTAATGAAGTACACATTCAGTTTTCAGCGCGCTAGTCGGGCAACAAGTGGAAATATGACGGCCAAACCATAGATAACCCAGTCTCACTGTGTTTGTCACGTGATATAGAGAACGTATGAGGCGAAGTTTAGGTCTGAAATTTTGCTAGAAAGTGGAAATAAAAATCGATGAAACTTACCATGTGGCAAGTTGTTGTCTTTAATACGCGCACGAAGTTTTTGGGAAAAATAGTCTTCTTCACCTTCCCTTCATAGTAAAGTGCAGCAAAAAATTTTCACCTTTCGACCTGTTAACTTCTCTGAAAAGGCTAAAAATCCAGTGACAAGTTTATATTTTTCGCACCGCCATAAGTCTGAAATTTAAATGTGCCTGTTTTTAGACGAAGCAAGTTATTAAGCTGCAAAGTTTGCTAACAGAAATAAATTCACCCCCCTCCCATGCTCTCAAGCCTGATGAAGATGATAACTTTAGTGGCTTTTTAGTTTTGGATTTTAGAAAATGATGAAGTCGCGTACGACCCAAAAGGGTTGTCACGCAATGTCTCTTCCCACCGAGAAGCATTGCGAACTACTTGGTGGATGGATATACAGATAATATCTTTAAGACGTCCATTGTGTGCTAGTTATCCAATAACAACGAGCCACAATCTCTCGAACAAAAATTTGTACAATTGTCTCACCTTTCTTTAGGATCCTTAGACCAAATCATTCCACAAAACCAGAGCATTGCTGTTCCGCAGCCAAATGACAACATCGCCAACCTGATAAGGGTTGTTGGTGCCTGGAAAGAAGCAATACCCACCAAGGAAAGAACTCTCCAAAATGCCAAGCCATTCATTGTACTAGAGAACCGTAGCAGTATGTTAATCCTAGTTAATATAGGTGATAGAATACTCGCAATAAATGCTTCATAACCTGAAATTTCAAGGTCATTTAGCGGATAAAACCAGATCATTGCGATTATTCCATGGATAAGTGACCACCACACATATCCTGCAAGAAAGATAAGTTCTATTCTCAATATCAAGTTTATTACTTTCTCTAGAATACAAAGTTTTAAAACAGCACGTAACCCTAAGAAGAAATCAAAACAATGAGGAGAAGATCACTCCAAAAGGCTTACTTTTTTGTCTTCGCCTATAGCAAGTAAACATTCAGGTTTTTCACTCAACTAAGTTTTGGCCTCTAAGGTGCCGCTATACTGAGGAAATTCCTCTAAAAAGAAGCGACTTCGGAAGCCGCCATTTTGAAAGTGACTATCAGGCAGGCTGTATATATGTGACGTCATTCCGTCCGACTTGAAATGGCAGGGAAGGAGAAAAGCTCAGTTTCAACTGACTTGGCATAATTTACAAGGTCAGCAAAATCTATTTTTTCCGAGCGATTATCTACTTCACTATCTTCGATGCTATCATTTTGGAGTTTCGAGCATGTTTGGTCACAACCCAGACTGGTAGTTTTAAATTGAAAGGCTTGTCGGAAGCCATTTGGACAAAATCGCTCGGGCGGAATGATGTCACGAAAACGCGGCCTGGCTGCCGAGCACTGTTGAAAATGGCAGCAACGATGTTCGAATTTTGGGCTTCTTTGGAGACAAATTTCATATTAGAAGCAAAATCTGACTTTTCAATGGACTGAAACTCCCGTGAGTGGCTAAACATAGTGCAAGGTTCTTATATACGTTTTTTTGGAGTGACATTTCCTTTATATTCAATTTTCATTAAAAGCCACTTTGGTATACAATGCGATAGTTTTAAACTGGGGTCTAAACTAGTTTTATGATTGTGTCTAAGCCTACGATGCCAAAATACGACGAAACCTTTAGATCAACAACCGTTAAAAGAGATCCAATTTCCTCTTGCTTTCTCACATTTGATACATGACGTCACATGAGCCCGTACTTGAATAAAAGGCATGCTTTGGTCAATTTTCAAGGGAGGTTATAAACATTTTTGTTTCGAGGTTTCTTAAAAACCTACTGAACAACCCATGATGAAATTTTCACAATATTGATCTGTATGGGGTGAATCGTGTACAGCGCCAAAATTTCAAAACAACAGTATAAAACATTTTCAAAATTTCTTAGTTTATGAAAAATCAGTCAGGTAGAGATATCTATTTTTTATTTTGTTTGAATTTTTAGTCAGAGCTAATTTTTTATGCCTGAAATTTTGAGTTGGAGTCTTACAGTCATACTAGTTTCCAGACTATTCTTAGGCACTCGGTTTTTAATCTTGGCTGTTTATGTAATGTTTAAGGTATTCAAGTGTCACGCACACATAATGGTAAAAGGTTTAAGCAAACAGTTATTAGAGTAAGGGAAAACATTATCTTGGAACATTTCTAAAAAGGAGCAAGAGTTTGACCTTTTTACTCTCTCAAAACTGAAGTAAGCCACCGTAAATCTGGTTAGAAAGAGAGTGCATTTATCATTTATACAAGTAAGGGTCAAGAAAGGCCTAGGTTTTTGTCTAGATCCGTGACTTGTCATATGGTGAAATTCAAAACGCACTGATTTAATCATCTGTGAGTCAGAGATAGCTCTTTTTTCTGTCGCAGGTGTATGTATTGTGAGAAAGTGATGGGGTCACAAATAACCCTGGCAAAACCTTCGAAGTCGACCGGTACGTAGGTTGACATACTAGTAATCCCGCCAAGGACTTTAAATTTCTTTTTTCGAATCCAAAAAACTTTCTGCTCGGGTTCCAGCTTAATATTATTTTAAAAGTCAACGAACCACAGGGTAAACAAAACCGTTGTCGTTTTCACACGTGGCCCCGCAGCTGTGATAAAACAAACTTAAGTTTTTTGGTGCGTGGGCCAGCTGCGCGTCGAGGATATCAGGAGCAAGAATTAAAGAAAAATGTTAATCGGAGCCAGTATTTTTTCTTCTTTCAAGTTTTTGCTAAAGGAACTCAGTGAATCTTAAATACATGCTACAGAGTTTTAGTTACGTACGATCAACATAGATTAAAAACAAACAATCCCCACCTAGAATCATTTCCGCTACTAGCTCTCTTATCGTGTACGTGAACTCGATCGCTTCTTTGGTAACCTCTGCAACTTTCTCGTCAATGAATTCATTTTCTTCGCCCTCTGGAATATCGATTTTATACTGTTTGACTTCTTCCCAAGGATCTGTAGCTCCTTCTACGAGACTCTGGACCCGGCATCGGAGTTCTCTTTGCCACTTTCTAATAGTCCATGAGGCAGACCACATATTGGTACCACTTTGAGGAACCAGATGTTACCCTGATTTACTTAATGCTTACCGTATGCATATCTCGAAAAAACTATCATGGACTTGTCTATGTTGTAGCTAAGCAACAGAAAGGGGCGGCTTTTATGTTGCTTGGTGAGTGAAAATCCAAGATGACGACCAAACGTGGTATTCAGGAGAAAATAATAGTTAAATTGGCTAACAAAACGATTTTTTTTAAGATATGTTAAAAATGTAAAGGATAATACATCGGCGCTCCATTTGTTGTAAAGTTTTAATTTGTTTTTAAGTAAAGAAGGAAAGCCGTCAGAGGGTACATCATCGCTGTCTTGGATACTGTAACAAAATATAATACTTGGCCACCAAGGTGACATAGTTTAGAATGTCTTCTCATTTTGTGGTGTTATCTTGCCAATAAAAAATAATTTTACGTTCGGTGAGAGTTATCATGTTTTTATGTTTTTCCATCAATTTTGAAACGCAGACCAGAAATGGGAAATTACAGAACAAAGCTAGAATAGGCGAGGCAATGTTTACGATTGCATTTTGCATAGCTGACAGATTTCAGAATCGCATAGCTTCATACAGAAGAGAGAACACCTAGTTGGAAGTATGTTGTGGGTTACTTTATATTAAAAAATTTGGAGCTTTGTTTCAAGAATGGTAACAAAGGGGAGGTTATAAAATTTCTTAAAGCATTCTTTCGAGAAACCATACTGTAGTAATTTTGGTTCAGAAGTTGGGGGATCTTACCCTGGTGCTTTGCCTTGTGGAGGTGGGGAAGCTTGTGTACACTTGAGACCCTGAGAGCTCTGCCGGCGGGCGTCTTGGTGTCCGGGAGAGGGGTCAGAAATAACAGCACCCTGGCCCTGGTCCTGCGCCTGGTCTTGAGCGTGAGGCTAGCTTTCTCGTACCGGAAAACAAGTCAAGCTACAGAAACGACAACGAGAGAACTACAAGAGATTCTTTATCTGGGAGAGGAAGGATCCTCAGTTGGAAGAACGATAAAGTCAAGTGATGAGAGCTTGAGGTATCTAAAAACCACAGGATGGAACGGCCTTTCTATTCCCAGAGATAGGAACATGGAACGTGAGGACTATGCTCTAGATTGGGAAGGCCACACAATAGCAGCAGAGATGCAGAGGTACAACATAGCTCTGCTCGGAATTGGCGAACCTAGATGGATTCAATCCGGCCAGAAAAGATCGATAAGGGGAGAGATGATTCTGTTCTCTGGACATGAAGAACAAGATGCGCCTCGTACTCAACATGTAGCTCTGATGTTGTCTAAATCAGCTCAGAAGGCACTTCTAGGATTGGAATCACATGGGCCAAGGATCATCAAAGCTGCATTTAGATCAAAACAAAAGTGACGAAGAGGATATGCCTGAATTCTAGTACTGACTCCAGAGTGTGACAGTCCTAGATGAACGCCCAGGGAGAGACATTACTATAGTGATGGGTGACTTCAACGCCAAGATCGGAGAGGACAACACCGGCTGTAGTGTTTCACTGTCAGGGAAACATCCGGATTTAACCAAAACAAATGCACGCAATACAGATTTAACTCGACACTTGACCATGTGCTTTTAAACATTACCATAGTTGATTTCGGCCGTACACGATTACATCATCCATACCATTCCGGCTACGAGGAGTTGATGAGCGTGGGCTAGGTGAGCTGAGTGATAATGGTGAGAGGTTTACCGACTTTTGCACCTTAAATGGTCTTGTCATTGAAGGAAGCATCTTTCCTCACAAAAGGATACATAAGGTAACCTGGGTATCTCCTGACAACTCTACAGAGAACCAGAAAGTTCAAAAGAAGTTCAGAAGATCTCCCCAAGATGTACGAGTGAGGAGGGAGCTGACGTAACTTCGGACCATCATCTGGTGATTACTAGAGTGAAGCAGAAGTTGAAGAAGAACTCAAGTGTGATAACCATAAGAGTGCGATACAACGTAAGCCTCCTTAAAGATAATAAGAATACCAGAAAAGACTTAACAATAAGTTCCAAGTTCTTCAAGAACTGACAGGAGAGGGCGACGTACCCATTGAACATCAGTGGAGGAATGGTAAAGAGATCCTAAACTACACATCCCAAGAGTTAGTCGGCTTTAGGAAATATCAGCATAAGGAGTAGACATCAGCCAAGACAAGAAGGTTGAGTCGAGAGGGAAGAGGAAAGCCATAGTGAGCTCCACCAAATCCCCAGACCTTCAGCCAAATAATTCAGACCTTCCAATTAACTGCGAGACACCGAGTCGGGATGAGATCCGGAAAGCTATTATGAAGTTAAAGAATGGCAAAGCAGCAGAAGCAGACAAACGAAGAGTTACCAGCTGACTAGGAGGTGGGTCATCTCATTGAACTTTCAAAGAAGGGCGATCTCAGTAAATGTTGCAACTACAGAGGAATTACTTAACTGTCTGTGCCTGAAAAAGTTTTCAACAGGGGCATCTTGAAAGGGCGAAGGACACTGTTGATTCCTAGCTCAGGAATCAACAAGCAGGATTTAGGAAAAACATATCTTGCCCGGATCAAATAGCCACCCTCAGATTTATTATGAACGGTCCCTCGAGTGGAATTCTTCCCTGTATACGAGTGGAATTCTTCCCTGTATATCAACTTCGTTGATTATGAGAAGGCATTCGACAGTGTGGATAGGGAGACCCTGTGGAAAGTAATACGGCATTATGGGATACCTACCAAGTTTGTGTCCCTGATTAAGAGCAATTATGAAGGAATGACCTGCAAAGTTATATCAGGAAGGGTATTTTCCAGACAGTTTCAGATCCAGACTGGTGTCCGGTAGGGCAGTTTACTGTTCCATTTCCTTTTCTTGTTGGTCATAGGCTGGTTCATGAAAATGACAACGAAGCAGAGAAGGAATGGAATCCATGGGCGTTATAGTCCTAATTAGATGACCTGGAGTTTGAGGATGATCTGGCTTTACTTCCTCGCAACCGTCAACAAATGCGGGACAACACAACCAGGCTGATGGACATCTCTGCACAGGAAGCCCTTAGCGTTCACAAACAGAAGACTAATTTCATGAAAGTGAATACAGCCAGCGCCAAACCTGTCCTGTTAGAAAGTAGTCCACTAGAAGGGATAGAGTCCTTCACTTACCTCGACAGTCTCATCGATAGGATTGGCAAGGCCAGGACAGCTTTCCTGCAACTTCAAACAATCTAAAAATCCAGAGAATTATAAAATTTAAAGTCAGTTTTGCTTTATCGTGCCGAGACAAGGAGGATAACAAAAGCTAGCGTCACTAAAGTACAAACTTTCATCAACAGCTGCCTTCGAAAAATCTCGAGGAGACCAGCATGAGTTAACGAGCACAGCAGATTCCAGCAGAACGGGAATTGGGAAGAAGGAAATGGAGATGGATAGGGTACACGCTTAGGAAGGCTGTGGCTAGTACTACGAGGCAAGCATTGTCTTGGAACCCCCAGGGGAAAACGAGAAGAGGCATGCCGAGAAACACCTGTCGCTGAGACCTCCTAGCAGACACCAAGAGGATGGGCATCACCTGGAACCAACTAGAAGCACAGACACAGGATAGGAGGCTCTAGAGGTCTCTCGTCGACGGCCTATACCCCGGGAGGGGTGATAGGCTTAAGCAAGTAAGTAAGTTGCGGGTTGGGAGTAATGGTCTGTAACTGCTGCATAGACAGTACCGGTGGTGAAATTCAGAAACAGAGGAGGTTCTTATAAGGCGTTGTCATTTTCAAATGGAATTTCTGTGCGTTTGATTGTGCGTCTCCAGCTTGTTGGAATGGCAGTTTTTGAACCATAGTAGGTTGTAAACGGGACACGAAGCTGAAAGACTCGTTGAAATTTGTCATGTGAAAAGAAGTTAAAATTTTCGTCAGGCAGGTCATTACTGCACAGGATTCCAGTTCGTTGCCATTGTTTTAATAGATCATGTGCTTATTTATTAAGATGTTTGAATTGAGTTTCGGATAATTTCGTTTTAGTCGTGTGTATTTCCTTCTAAAATAATGCATTTGTTTTCTTGCCAGTACTATAACACTACGCGATAGAAGGGTGGTACATTATTCAAATTTAATAACTCAATATCATATCATATCATATCATATCTGCGCGCTCGATCATTTCATGGAAACCGAGCAATATAAGATTATTATATCTACAGTTTATAGTGAGAAAGAAAGACCGCCGTGTTCCCTGAAGAAATGTTCGATAAGAGTTTTCCAGGAGGAGTCAGAGTTTTGTCTTATTCTTTTAATCCAGACAATTTTGAGCGTGGTGTTAGTGACTTCAAAGTCGATCATTTTTAATCCGCCTTTACTTTTTCACCTAATGTTGTCATTCTCTTAGTTTTAGGTGGATTACCCTGCCAAATGAAATTAAAAATCATGCTGTTTTACGTAATTGTGCCAGACCCGTTTAAAGGTAAATTAAGATTGGAGCTGTTAAAAATTGATTTTGATAAAGCTAGAGTTTTGACAATGTTTATTTTGCCAATTAAGGTTAGTTTTCTATTTTTCCAGATATTTAATTTTTTTTCCATCTTTCACAGATTTTTATCGAGATTAAACTTATCAGTTTTGGTGGTGTCATATAGGAAAAGAAAACACCTAAGGCACAGATGGGATCGACGGGCCAATTGAAATTAAAAGAAGTATCGGATCTGGTTCTCCACTTGCCAGGCCACATGGATTCAGTTTTGGAGGTCTTGACTTCTAGACCGCACACAACTTTGAATTATGTTAGCAGCCGTGTCACTGAATAAAACTGTTGCATCATCCGCATACATGATATTTCGTGGTTTCCTAATGTTATTCCTTCGATGCGATTGTGATTTTTTGATGGGTCTTACAAGAATCGAAAGTGGAAACCGATGACAATTAGAAGGCTTGATGGCGGACAACCTTTTTCTCACTCCACGCGTTAAAGAGAAGAAGTGAGATGTGTGGGCATTGTTCAGAACACAGCTGGAAATGTTGGAGAATATAGTCTGCGCTCTCTCGGCGAGGGACTGGCAGGGGCAAAGACTGCGCTCCCTTGGGGAGGGAGTTGCAGGGGCAAAGGCTGCGCTCCCTCGGGAATGTTAGTTACTCTTAAAATCGCATATTTAATTTAGTTTCCCTTGACAATGTCGCCAAGATGTTGCCGAAACGTCGGACTCTTTCATTGCTAGTTTGTTTCTGTATAAGTGTATTTAGTATTTTTCATTTAAACCAATAAGTTATTGCTGTCGTGTCGTTTGTTTTATAATTGTAGTGACATTATCAATTAATCTTCATTAAACCCTTTATTTCAGGTTTTAATTTTAATATATCTGTAAATTAGACACTAAAATTCTCTCGAGGAACCTAATCAAACTGTCTTACCGGCTTAACTGCAGAATACCCGGCCACTTATTTGCATCTCATTGAATAAGAATAGCATCTATTGTGTTCTGCTTCGTTCTTCAAAGAACGCCGACCAACGAAAACAATAGTGGTACAGAGTGGCAGGGTATTCAGCAATTACTCCATACCATTTTTTACTAAGCCTTAGTATCGGTAAGCTAAGTGCACCTTTAGTTATGGCTGAACTTTTACGTTTCGGTGGACGTTCATTTTTTGATACGTAGTGCCTTGCAGTCAAGAATTACTAATGAGAATGCGCTAAAGTAAATCAGTTATGGTACTCGCTATTGTTGTTATTTAAGCCTCGAGGCAAATTAGAATTTTTAAGCTACACACATATCATAGGAATTCCTTTCAGGGGCGTGCTTTTCTCGTTGCTCATTTTTCACAATTTAAAGCACACAATCTTGACGTGTGATGTAATTCTTTTGGCTGGAATGCATTTTAATGTCCAGTAGGTATATAAAGAAGTGTAGACTGGCACACCCATTTTAGCGTCGGTCACCGTTGCATTGAAGGCGAGTGCGTAGTCGTCTTAGTCGATGTGCTTCCTTCAGGTAAGTCCATATTTCCTCTAGTTGGTTGTCCTCATCCAACTAGCTCTATCTCTCGTCTTTCAATTGGATCACTTAATGGTGTAATATGACTTTTCTCAGTGCTGTGAAAGCTTCGAGGTACATCAATCATTTTTCTTACGAGTAACCGTGAAAACATTAATTTCAGTCGACCGCCGATTCGTTAAAATGTTTGTTTGGAGCTTGATAATCTGCCTGGTGTTCCGTGTGACTTTGTCATTGGGAAGTTGTTTCGTCCCCTCAGAGTGCTACCATGTCCAGTCTTTCTAACTCTGATAAAAACGGAAAATTCCCACAATCTTTGACTTCGCTCTGACATGAAGAGAACAGTTAATCTCCAGTCCGTTCCCACTGCAGTGTACCACTTTGTTAGTAGTCGTTTAAAAGCTTTATTCCACTAATACTAATCCAAGTCAGTTCTGCTTGACCTAACATGCTAAAATCTTTAAATATGGCTTCACACGAGTTGAATAGAGGCGGCAAACTTGTATTCAGGGGAATTGCATTGGAGTGACAGGCGTCAATCACCAATTCAAATGAAGTGTAGCACAACCAGCAATGGACTCCTGGCAAGTTTCATGTTGGCAACAAACGATAAGTGAAACACAGTTGTCGCTAGATATGATTTAATATAATCCATTATCTGGGTTTCTATGAAGATAAGCCCAGTTTAATGTTTTTCAGACGTCACATTAGAACCGGTTTGCAATTTTAAAATGAGTGAATGTCGCTGCTAATTTTGCCTTGCCGCTCGTAATTTAAATGGACGAATCTTCACCATAGACTTCGTGTTTGGACGTATTTGTACTTAATTTTACTTAATGGTTAAACTCTCTGACTAGGAACAACTTTTCGGAGTGAACAAGGTGTCTGTCCATCTATTAAACATAAGTAAACCCAGGTGTTTAAATAATGGAACATTCATATGACAGAATTTCAAGTTCGTAACATTACTGCTTATGAGCGTATGGTTGTCTTGTCTTGCATAAAATGCCATAACTTACATCAGTTATTACAATGAGACAGAACCATTTGTTTGAAAGGGCTTTGGGACGAACTTTCGTTAGCTTAGACTATTTTAGCTTGGGATGGAGTTATTAAGTGAAGGAACATCTTAAACTTTATTTTACGTTCGTGGAATGAAGCGTTGGAAAATTAAAACGTTTAGATGAAGAGAAGAACACCACGATGTAAAGCGTAACAAAAATATTTCTTGACAATCATTAAATCTAGTTTAATAGCTTGCTTTTACTATTCACCAAGTTAGAAAGCATTGATATTATCCGTGATCCTTGGACGCGCAAACAATACAACCCATATTGAATTCTATGGGAATTCTATTTCATTTCTGACGAAAATGCCAAAATTCTAAACCACATCAAATCACTACTGTTTTCTGAAAATTTGCACAATTATCAGGTGTATCTGACATGACTATAAATTAATTTGTTGATAAGGTTTAAAATAGTGTTGAGAAAATGTTATTTTTATATCTCTTCTTCGTCCCAGGCAATTATATCGTTGTTGACAGAATGGGCAGCCATCTTGGATGGAAGTGTACTCTTGGACTTTAGTACAAGTTGACTACTGGAAACATCAAATCTCAGATAAGTACATTTTTTCTACTTTGGTGTTAGTGCAAGAATGATGAAAATCTCAGAAAAAAGATTAACTAGACGTATTGCTAAGATGAACAACCAAATTCGCAGAATTTATATTGACAACAATGTGAGAAAATCATGATGACAATACACATTTTTAGCATGGAAGGTATGTGAGAGTTGCCGCTTTGAAAAAACAAATTCACAAAATAATCATCAAAAATAACATGAGAAAACCAGCGATAGGAATATGCATTTTCACCATAGAATGTGTTTAAGAGTGACCACTTTGAAAAACCAAATTCTTAGAATTGACATTAAAAACAATATGAGAACCGATAAAAGGAAGAATATACATTTTAAGCACGAGTTACTACTAATTAAAACACCAAATTCTCAGAATTCGCATTCAAATTATCATGAGAAAAGTATTAAAAAAATACACATTTTGAGCGTGGGATGTACTTAAGAGTAACTACCTTGAAAAACCAAATTCTCAGAATTAAAATTCGAAATATGACAACCAATAACAATATATATTCCAAGCATGAGATTTACTTAAGAGTTATCACTTTGAAAACCGAAATTCTCGGAATTACTATTCAAGAAAATATGAGAACCAGATTTTGAGCATGGGATGTACTTGAGAGCTAATCCTTTGAAATACCTAATTCTCTTAATTAACATTGAAAGCAATGAAAGAATCACCAATAATGAGAATTTTTTTATTTATTTATTTATCAACAATACTTAACAATATTAACATTAGTTACTATAATAACATAATGTACAATGAACAAAGTTACAGTACATAACATTAAACAATATTACATTACATTTCCAAAAAAAACTACAATACATTATACTTACGCTTACATTACTTACTAGGCTGTATCTAATTCTTACTGTTGCGATAGTTATTCTACTTAAAATAGAAAATAAAAGAGAAAAGTACAATCATCTTAAAATTCATTTGATGATGAGATGAAGAGTAGAAAACATGTGCATGGCTTTGCCAATAACATGTTAATTTTTTTAGGAGGTGTTGGTTCTCGGTGTATCGTAATGTGACAGGAAGAGAGGGATATTCTCTATTTTCGAGAAAGTATGCGTGTTTTGCATACCCAGAGAAAAAGTCTGGCGATCAGAAAATAGAAGTCTAGTCTCTTGTTCTTATTTGGATTTAATCCCAGGACTAGATATGCCGTAAGTATTTAAAAGTTCTCCACGATTAACTGCCCATTGGGTTTATTTACTTTTGGTCGCTAATCCCCTATGTAGTAACTTAAATTGGAAGATCTTTGTGTACAGAAAAGATGATCGGTAAACTGTGTCCCAGTCAATGTCTTCTTGGGTTTTGACTCTGCAATCTTTGAGCTTCGACCGGTTTTTTTCTGCTTTTTGCCAACGAGAATTTTATATGCTAGTCTGTTTTGTTTGTCCTGCCCTCAAAAAAGTATCAGTGACAGTTTGGTTGTTGGTGGTAATATTGTGTAGTTTTCCTCGTTCTTTTCCGTAGGGCTTTAATCGCCGATATCACCCCTTGGAAAGAAAGTTTGGTTGATATTAAAACGTTCCGTTAAGTCGCCAAAAGATAGGAAATGCGTCGAATCTTTCATCAAATGACCCACGTTTCTAACTCCTTTTAAAGACCATGATTTATAGTGTATGGGTTTGTTTCCGACTCGTTGAGAGAGTTTTGCCATAAATTTTGCGCTTTTAGCGGTTCAAAGGAGTAAATGTTAGCCTCGTATTTAATTTCCGTCCGGATTCGTAGTATTTCTGAAATAATTAAAGATATCCGATATCTTAAAATGTTTTGATAAAGGCTACCTCGAAAAACTTCCTTGCCACCAAAAGATTTTAAAATAAAGTTTTCATTTTCCATGGTTTTCTAGGTCTAAGTATTTTGTTATTCAACTTAACTTGAGAGCTTTGTTAAATAGTTTGCTGTCAATCATTCTTAGCCCTCCATTGTTGTAGTCGCTAATCACAATATCGCGCTTTATTTTGTCACCCTTACCATCCCATAAAAAGTTGAAAAAAAATCCTATTTATCTCATTTATAGCGCTGTGGTTTGTTGGCAAAGGTGACAAAATATAAACAAGTTGAGAGGCAATAAAGGTTTTTAAGTACAACTATTTTACCTAGTAAGGTTAGACGGAGCGATCCCCAGCAGCTTAAGTTTATTTTTTACTTTAGTTAGTTTTTCGCGATAGTTAGCTTCTATAGTACTTTGGGGCTTGGTCAAAAGCTCTAACTTTGTCTTTTACCCATTTGAAACCTCTCTCCGGGTTGAGATTTTCTTCCTTTCCAATATTAGCGCCAATCCACAAAGCCTCCGTTTTCCTGTTACTTAATCGGAGGCCAGAGATTTCGCTAAAAAGGTTCAATATCTGTAGGGCAGTTGTGAAGGAGACACTCAAACCGTCCAAAATAAGTGTGGTGTCATCTGCGTACTGGCTGAATTTGATTTCTTGTTTATCAGTTGTTATACCCTTGATATTTTTATTTTTGCTCATCGTTTAAGCTAGTATTTCGACGCAAAGAATAAAGAGGTACGGAGAAAGGGGGCTGCCTTGTCTAAACCCTCTTTCCAGTTTAAAGAAATCACTAAACCAACCGTTGTTTTAAGAAGCAGCTTTCTGTATTGTGGTAAAGTTTAATCCACTGAACAGCAGATGGGCCGAAATAGACCCTTTGCAGGATCCA
>JAEMPF020019623.1:0-20071 GCA_022496165.2 Catalaphyllia jardinei
ATCCGGCGCTGTACGTCTAGCGGCAAACTGGTAGGGAATGTGTCTATCAGAAAGTCATCACTTCAATCTCTGGTAGCATCAAACAACCTACTTATCGCTTTGTTTTAATTCTGTTAACAATTTTTGAGCGAAATATCTTTCTTCGTCTAAACACAGGCACATTTTTATTTTCAGAGTATGGCGGCGCGTGACGAAGCTATAAACGTGTTGTCGAAAACTATATACTACTTTTGGGATTTTGAGCGTTCTTAGATCTTAGAGTATTAGAAAGTGTGCTAATTTGAATGTTTGCTTGATCACTTCAGATAATCAGTGGTCTAGATCGCCAAAAGTAAGCTCCAGATGTTTACGCTATTTTCCGGCCGCCATTTTGGTGTCCCATGGAGGTACAGCAACATGGCGGCTCCATACTGGTCTCTGTAAATTTGTGGAAAATACTTCTCCAAATATTTGAAGGTTGGAAAACGTGCAGACCTAAAACTTGGAGAAGTGTCTTACATATTTATCTCATAGCAAGATAATTTCTTGACTAGACTGAATGGTTTTCGAATTATTTTTAATTGCGTGATAGTGCAACCCAAGAATACTGTGTTCGGATGCGCTGATGAGGATGTCGGGCTGTATAACCAACATAACCTGCATCACACAGATCTCATGCAAATTTCTAAACAACGTTGTTAAACTGTAATTCACAGAAATGGAATTCATATCAAGTTCTGGAAGAGAGATGAGTTCGGTGGGCGTTACTTGAAGTAATTGTGTCTCATGCAAAATGTCTCCTAATTTAGATAAACTTGGACTATAGAAAAAATTCGAGACAGCCAGGGCGATGTCAGGGTTAGTGATAGCCTTGTCTTTAAGTTTATTATACATACTTTCAGGGGAATAATTTACAGTAAAACGATATCATTTCACTTACAATGCAATATCAATCATTTCTATGGCATGGAAAATGGCGGGGACTGACTATAGGGTCTTTTAAATCGTTGCAACTTAGGGGATTAGCGCACAAAATATCAATATGGGTTCAAAGTTAGCAAGAACAAAAGATAAAGACGCAATACCAGATGGAATTTTATCAGTTCTGTTGAAACTTTGATTTATAGTGCCATTAAACACTTTCCAGGATGAGTTTATAATTTCTTTCAATGATATTGTAAATAATCCAAAAACGATTTTCTCGTTACGTAAGTTAATTCTTTAGCACTCCGGAGCCATTCTTCTTGATGCATCGGAATTGGAAGTGTGAAATCCGTTAGGAACCTGTGTATGAAATATTAATTTAAATTTGGTGAGTAACAATGTTAATAAAAAAGAGTTTGTCATTAAAAAAATAATATGGGTAATAGTGGCGTTCCGTCAAACATTTACAATATCCAAAATTATTATACATCAGACTCACTATGAAAAACCTGATTGGTTAAAACAATTATTGAATTCGGTTTTCGCAGGATGTCATGAATTATAAAAACCTCGTGTCTGTATTATTTGCCGAAGCCGAAGGCTGAGGCAGATAATACAGGCCTCGGTTTTGATAATTCATGATATCATGCTCCACCTCATCCAATAATTGTTTATTATTAGCAAATTGCTCGTTGTTGCAATGTCGATACTCTGTGAGAGGTTCTATACTATTAGAGTTTAAGTTTTATTTTGATAATTGGAGAATATATTTTAAAATCATGAAAGTGACTTCCTGTTTTCTCAGCGATAGAAAAATGTGCACAAGTTTTGACCACATTCAAAAGATCAATTCTGTATGGAACCCTCTTCTCTGTTTATCATCATAGTTTATGTAGGGTCGTCAAATGAAAACTATTTAAAGTTTTGCGTGTATATACCTGTATATAGAATTTCAAACATTTTTCAATAAACGTGAAGACTATTTATTTGATAAAAGAGCATTCGGTTTTTGTATAAAATTTGACCCACAAGTTTGAGTCCCTTTCTTAACATGGCGTCCACTGAGGAAAACGTTTTCCTAATTAGATTGATAGCCTCTTAGATTTCACGTATGAGCTTAAATCATTTGTCTGCCTTTCTGTGGAAAACAACAACGTGAAATTTATCAAATTCTGCGTAGTGTAAAGAACTTGAAAAAGGATATCTAATTTTCAAGAATTTTTTTTTAAATTTATCGGTGTCTCAAATTGAGTTTCGTGATATTTTTGCAGTGAAATACAAATTAAATGACTTCAAAGCATCGCAAGATTTGTAGGTTAAATAGCAGATAATCTACAAAGAACTGATCCAGTAGGGGGTGTCCTGGACCGGTGATGGTAGCTTTTGTTATCGAGTGAAATTTAATATAACCAGTCAATCAAATGAATGAATTAATGTAAAATATATAAGCTTACCAATGATAAGTGCAGCTACCTTCACGGAGTCGTAGCCATTCTCATTATGAAGTTCTTTGATACACACTTGGAAGCTCTTTGTTGTTATTTGCTAATAAACAAAAGAAAAAAAAGGACGTTAAATTCAGGAAGAAATTATTAACTGCAAAAAAAGGAAACTGAGAAGCGAAACGAACTTGTAAAAGACTGCCAACGCTGGGAGATAGATTGGACCCAAGGGCCAAATAGCGTGCTTTGAGTGCAGGTTTACGTTCAGCCAGGCTTGTCTGAATTTTCTTGAACAGTGTTTAATTGTAATTGGTTTAAACAGCGTATCGAATAACCTAGCTCTGATGATCAGAGAATGCAAAATAGTTCGCTAAAAATTTGATATCGGTGGTTCGTATGCAAGGAGAGACACTGAAGATGGCGGCCGGAGAATGTGGCATTTACATACCTCGATCCAAGTGGCAATACTATTATGTTCAGGACTGGCTTGATTAAGATGAGACGCTGATACAATGATCGTTGGCGTCGAATTCTTAGGCGTTGTAAAATTCACGATCTGGGAGTGGAATAAATGTATTAGAGTTTGAATTGTATAGAGAAATGAAAAAAATCATAGAGTTTCATAACCAGAAGATTAAAATAAAAGTTATTCATAATTTTAGGAATAAAACTGCTCTTTCTTTTTTTCGACAGAAGGATCATATCTTTAATGACGAATTTAAAACTTATACATGAATTGATGAAATTGGACAGAAAGGATTTTTGCTCTCGAATTTTAGATTCATTTGTTTTGTGCGTTATGCATTTCAAATCATTTTATGGCAAAGGGGCAGTTTACCTTCCTTCGATTCCCTAAACATGTATATGCTACAAGTAAAAATTAATTTACTTTTTAGTTAATTGGATAATTTTCATTGTCAATACGAGGGCACGTATGAATCTAAAAATTATGTCTTTTTATTATTGTAGGAACTGTCGTCAATTTGAGAAATGGAGCTATTTCTATTGCATGCATTAGGATTTCTAAAAATAATAAAATCTTACCTGGCAGTAAGAGTTATAATTCTCAGCAAGAGGTAAAAGATCGTTTTGGAAGTTAATGAGATGCTTTTCTGCTGCAAGATGTGTTGGAAGCTCGTCGTACACAAACCAGTTCTGCAGGAAAAGAGCAATGCATGGTCGATATAAGAGAATTAAAATCCGAGCGTTCAACAAAGGTGGATCTTTTCTCAGAACTTTTGAAGGAAATCTCGGTTGACTGAAATAATAAGAATTATATCGTATCTTCAACTAATTATTAAATGAATGTACGGTCTTCTGTATTTTAACTAATAATGATAATTTTCCTACAAGAAACAGATTTTTGGGCCTTCTTACAATAAACGACGTTTTAATGAAAACCTCTTCCAGATTAACTAAACTGTTTTCAAAGTAAACCCTGCTTATGGCTAAGTGGCTAGTTACAATATATGGTCTTCTACCTTCCTTTTAATGTCCATAATAGCCCGTTTTAATCTGTTAGTTCCCAGTTGGATATTTCAATGTTACATAAAATACCGCCAATTTCTATCGACTGCTAAAACGGTAATTCATAGTAGCGTGATATTCAAAGGAGCTCACTTTGGGAATTTCGAGTTATTTTGCGGGCTACGTAAAAAAATATCTTTTAATAGAAGGAAAATCTAAATAGTAGTTAATAGTAAGAGAGAAAAACACTGATAATAAACCATAAATGAACGAGGATGGTTATGGATGAAGATGAACATGGATTATAGACGATGAAGTTCGAAAGATTTCGGTAACTTTTTAACATGCGTAAGGCGCGAGGTGCTCATTCAAGGCATCTACCATAAATGTATTAACTTGACTTATGTCGGTTTACACTCACTTCATATGTAACTGATTCGCATCGTGTTCCATCCCACCAATTTGTCATAATGACTTGACCAGCCGAAGCGCTCTTTGGAGCCTCCTGGAAAGCGATGAAGTCAACAAATGTGAGCCCGCTATCAGGCGTCAAGCGGTCTAGCCTTCCCGCTTTAAGCGCGCACACATCGAAGGAGGTTAGATTAACGTTCTCGACCCAGGTCACTGGAGCGTCGTGAATGAAGTTTCCGCTGTAGTTGAAGTAGTTAATAGTGGTCTGAACGCGAACATTTCCTTTGCTGCGCTGGAAAATTCCCGTCTTAAAGTAAACCTTTTTGCAGCGCACATCTTCTGTGTCTAAGCAGAGGGCAACACGACCACGTTGAAGAAGAAATGCTAAAATTAAAAAAAATAATAATGCCTTTATTACGAGACAATGACAAAAGAAAAAGCTGATGTTCTCTTTATGTAGTGGTATCGGTCTTTCTTTCGTTACCTTGTGTTAAAATGCCAGTGTTCACATTACCGACAAAAGGCGATTATGTCGTTATGTTGTATGTCGTTAGTGTGAAGTAGGCTTAATAATATCTTGAGCATGGAAGTTAAATGATTTGGTTAATGCCATGCACTGGTAGGGGAGAGGTTTGCATGCCGGTGCATAGATGATTACTGCAAGATACAAACAGCTGTTGTTTTTCCCTAGTTGACGCGATGGTAATAGTGATAGCAGCTAAACGAAAGGAAAGACCACCAATGTTAGACTTTTTACGGCATAAGTTAAGGATACATAAAACAGGGACTCACGTTTTCATCCAGCATAGTGCTTTATACCGGGTTCTTCTTGAGCCAAACAGACGTAGTAGTTATATTCACATTTGTTCTTGTGTGTGACGTCATTGTTGTGGCACAGTGGAGCCGACTCATCTCTCATTGGTGTGTTGTCTTCGAAGGCGCTTGACATTGCGCATAAAATGGACATGTTCTGCCGTTGCAGGGATGATAATCTGTGGAGATCATTTATGGACTCTTTAATTGAAATTCTGAGTTCATTATAGTATATTTAACAACTATTCGCCGAAATGGAGGTGGGTAGCCGTGGATAAATATCCAACGCTAGCCATCGACACTGAGGGGAATAGTTGTTTTAGTATTTTCTAAAATAGTGAGATAATAGACACCACAAAAAATTAATTTGGATAATTTCTTCACTTGTCACGGATGCAAACGGGGACGCCATTTTTTCCCGAGTTGCTCGGAGGTTAAATAGCACTGGATATTCGGCGTTTAACTAGCCAATTAGCACGCGCATTTAAGACTATGCACTACTTTAGTATATACTAAATATATACGTGCCATAACGTTTAGTGCCTCTTCCAGAATAAAAGCAATGTTAAAAGAGTATTATTGAGAGTGAAACCTAGTACCTTGCAAAGCAAAACAAAGTTTTCAAATCAGTTATCTTGCCTCACTGAACATATTGCCATCTCGTATGGCCTAATTGCAGATCTTCTGATAGCAGAGATATGGAACGGATTCAAGAACGTGTACTTAAAGCAGTATTTAATTCCCATTCAGAGACATGAAAACCTTCTGGTTCGTACCTTCGCTGCTAATCTTAGACCACAAGATATCGATGTATTAATGTATAAATTAAAGTATGGCAACGAAAATTGTTGACGAACTTTTTTAGCAGAAAAAAACAGGACTTATTTCACTTTGATTTTCCTACTTTTAATACCTTTAACTATGGTTCCCAATACGATGTAAAATACATTGACACTTCAATAAAGCTTTTATTATTAAAGCTGTTCACTTACTGACAAAAATAATTCAATTTCGCATTTGCTGGTTCATTATTTCGCTCATTTCAAATTGACATATTAGAGCGTCTTTTAATCGACTGACACAAGTAATTGGTTTTGCCCAACTAAGCTACACGTTTTAAGGCTAGCGTGACTTTTCATCCAATTACAAGTAAAAGGAAAACCAATTTTCAATCTCCTCAATGAATTGTCTGTGCTCTTCGTCACACCGCTAACGTTTTTTTTTTGGTTATACTACACACAGTTAAAACCGGCTCAGTAGGTTAGACATCAAAAACTACAAGTACAGCGTACTTACACCCAGCAGCCATATAATTAAGCGTAACCGGGTCGTGATGAGCGTCATAGCGTTGAATATCCTTCAAGCACACCTGAAAGTCTGTCATTGTAATGCTCTGAAAAAATACGATTGCAAATATCGTCACGGGTAAACCTTTTTTGAAACCTAACGCATACTAAACCCGAGATCAGGACCACAACGCAAGAGTTCTATAAATAATGACCTCCAAATTTAAACGAGATCACACTTCCTTCTTTTAAACAGGACAATATAAATAAGACAAGCTAGTTTTATTACTGGTTTGATTATGTGAATTGGCGCGCCACCGTAAAGAGATTCGAGGACTGACCTTTCGAGCGTTAGCCCTTCGTCGGAGCGACGACTTTTTCAAATTCTCACCTCAATCCATTCTGTGACGGCGTTGTTTTCAGCATCAATGCGGGAGTTGACTTCATCTTTGAGATGCTTTGTTGTGGTAACCAGAGTTGGAGTTTCATAGAATTTCTGAGGGAAGTACATAGTCTGGAATAATAGAAACATTTTTAAGAATGTTAATGCTAGTGCCAAGGTCTCAAATCTCGGCTTCTGCGAGTTGCGTTAAGTTGATTAACTAAACTTTGAAATCAGCGTGAAGATTTTGTGTCCACTCTCTCCGGTGGCGACTTTTTTAGAGCCACAGCTTTAGATCCCGTTATATGGTCTCAGGTACCCGAGACAACTTTGTCGAGCGTTTATATTTAAAAACGTTGTCCTTGTAGTGGGAGTCAATGTTGATTAATATTCTGCATAATTATTCAAATGTTTAAATATCTCTCTGTTCGAGTTTTTCCTCGGTCATTCGATCAAAGTGGATTTTGCAGACTTAAGTTTTCCTTTAAAGTCAAAGTCTATATCGTAACATTCGAAACGCCGACAATTATCTCTGTTCAGCGAGCCAAAGTTTTTGTATGAAGAATTTTTTTTCTGCGTGCTAGGGTTACACTACCTGCCAACGAGACAAGTGGACCTTCTGGTTGGCGATCGTTTTGTAAACGGTTAGTTGAATTTTGTAAAGTAATAAGGGAAAAGTTGCTTCGGCTAGGGTTATTTGCGAAGAGGGTTGTCTCGGGCAACTGAAACCAAATTAATGGGGCCAATAATGTCACTACCAATCGCATTGTACATCCCTTCCCTCCCCCCCCCCCCCTCCATCCCCCTCCCCCACGCAGTTTTCAAGATTCTAGTTGACTCACTTTGCAGAAGCTGTAACCTTTGCTATTATCAGGGCTATAGTTGTTGGGAAAGCTAATTTCGTCGGCCAAAGGTAAGGTCCAAGCACTCGGTACACTGGAGTTAGTGAAGACGAAGATATTCTGAAAGAAGATAAAAGAAAACACAGTAATTAATAAGTGGTATAGTAAAAGGTAGTTTAAATTGCAGAAGAGACTGGTAGACACGCTTGAGTATGTGTGTTTTGACTTGCCGTCACGGAAGCAGTTCTCACTGGTGTCCCAAAACAATGAAACAGCTGCCATGTTGGTGTCCCAGAGAGTTTGTTTTGCTGGAATAAATTTGGATGGTTGCTAGCGACGTAACTGAAAACTCTGGATATTCCTGAGTGACGCAACAGTGTGTTGAAGGAAGATAATAAGTACATTTTTTAGCGCGCAAAGTTTTTTAAGAAGAAATTTATTCATTTTTAATTCGTTCACTTGCGCGCAGCGCAGTTGAATGAGTTGTTGCGGAGAGTTGGTTGTGGACAATTAATTAATATGCGTGGACATTTAATTGCGTAGACGGAAATCAAATTGAAATCAAATAGATTGACGTAGGCGGAAGTCCAATTCCCTCTGGCTCGCAATGCATGCTGGATCCCATTCTCTCGTGGCAGCCATTTTTTTCTGTTGGAGCGTAGTCAACGGGCAAAGAGGAGAAGCCGGTATACAGGGCAAGGGAATTTCTAACTGCCGCTCGCGAAATTGTATAGTTTTGGTATGTGCTATACCTAACAGAGTCCCTTGTGAGGCTAAAGTCACGTTAGCGGGCGTTGAATGATCAGCATGTCAGAAACTTACAGGGAACTAAATTGGATTACGCAAGTATCAAGAAAAGCTACTAAAAATAAAGCACGCGTACAAATATGCAAATGATTGTTGAAATCGAATTGTCTAAACAATTTAAAAAGAATCTAAATGGTTATCGTTTCTTTCCGGAATCTCCCAAAATCCGACGCACTGCTTATTAGAACTAACACATTGGTTTTACCACAGATCGATGTATTATTGTTTAGAGCTAACAAGAATCGAGATGATGATGTGCTTTTTCTCACATGCATATCAATTAAACCTTTTAACGTGTACATAAAACACTCGAGGCGAACGCAATGGCATCTGTTCGGGAATATCTCCCGGCGCTGGTTCACAATCAAAGTATCTTTCGATAAATGTGTTTATTCCCTGTACAATCTCTTCTACAACGTGCACTCTCGATACCTAATCCGTTCTGAATAGTAAAACTCTTACGCTAATGGCTTTTACATTCCATGGAATTTAATTACAACAATACTGCGGTTATATTCTGAGTCAATAAACCCTATTGTATTTCATATCCCTAAAATTAGCTTATAACTAACCTTTTTTACCCTAACTATAATTTAAATCAGTACGTGATCTATCGCTTTACGTAATCTGTTCTTTTAAGCGTCACGCTATAGCATATTAATATTCAATCTTCGTTTACTGTCTAAAATCCGCACGCGTCATTGGTTAAAACTGATCACGGAGTTCCAGTTACCTAACGAGATCAAAGTGACAGAGTGCGTTATTACAATAACGCATAAAAACTGTGCAGTGTTCAGGTCGGGCGGGAAGCCATTGCAAGTCTATCGCCAGCAGTGAACTCAGATTAAATATTAAAAGAGTTAGAGACTGTTCGTGTTTTGTTTTCAAATACACGCACTTGCTTTCTGTACAATTGAACTGTACAATTGTCTCTTAACCCGTAATTAAAACAATTTGAGATGCGTGATATAGGAAATAAACTATAATCACACGACATCTTCCAAACCTTAGCAAAGTTCATCCAGCAATCAACGATGGTTTTGTCCATGACGGTCTGAAGTCAAAATACCGCAGACAGGAAATCGAGCTAGCCGATACTTTGTTTTTAAAAGTACAGGAAAGAGAAGAAACCAAAAGTGATAATGCCATTTAGAACACGTTTGTTGCTTTTCTGATCCTCACTAGACTTTTCTATTCCTTGGAATGTTATTGTTGTTGATAGCAAGTTATTGTTGTTGATCACAACAATCAAAGAGGACAAAAGTATGTAAATGAAGATATAGAACTAAATATACTTTGTCATCCTCACTGTTCCTGTTATAATAATTTGGTAATGCCACTTAAGGCGAAGTATACAGGTTTATTGACCCTCGCAAGACTTCTCTCCTCCTGAGAATGTTATTGTTGTTGATCGCAAGTTGTCATTGTTGTTGTTAATTGCAAGTTATTCAAAGAGAACCAGTTGCTGTTGCATTGATATAATGCCACTTCGCTAGGGGTACTCCCTTATACAATCTATATAAGTGTTTTGCCACAAACATTATGGTTTTTAAGCCATGGTCTCAAAATGGGTATGAATTTTGGACATTTTGGCCTGAAATTGTTTTTTCCCTGCTTGTCCCAAATAGGGTATAGATATACATTTTTTTTTTTGGGGGGGGGGGGGTGGTTTACGCTAAATGGTTGCTATGGAAAGCAACAATATGAATAAGTTAGCTCACAGAGCCTTTGATTTAATTTCTTAATTATTTTCAACTGAAGTGGGAATTCTCCTAAGTCTAAAAAGATGATTTTCTATCCGTACTGCGCAGTCTCAGAAGCCTATTGTTTATAAACATTATAACGGCTTTCAATTGATGGTATGCGAATCGTTGTCATATTCGTTACGAACCACATACCTTATCTTTAAAGTTCAAATTATTTTTTCGTAACAGCTTAATTGATTTTTACAGCTGCGATGTTGTTTTGATTATACCGCTTCCGATTCATAATGGCGGCTGTTTTGAAACTTTGAATTTACTTCATGTAGTCGCGAAATGTTTACATTTCGTAATATTTTAATGAAAAAAAGAAAGCAAACAAACTCTCGAGAGTGCGCAGTACGAACTAGGAATCATCTTCAAATACAAGAGCGTTGTTTCTTTTTCCTGCTGATAATCTTTGATTTAATATTCGAGAGCAAGAAAATAGGCTTGTTAATAGCATTCCATTTGAGCCTGACAAAGAAACAACAAGAGAGAAAAAATCACCATGGTATAGGACTATCAGAACACAATTAATCCTAACCGTCTGCAAACTAACACAAATTAAAGCATACAGGACAGGCAGAACACTCCGTAAACAGAAATATCCAAATTGTTACTAAGCGCAGGAAAACGAACAGAGTTAGGCCAAACCGATGTTAGTTCTTGCGCTTATCGCCGTCTTTCTGCCGTTAACTTTCAACTGAGTTGGCCACTTATTTGAATGTCAAAGGAATAAAACTTCTTAACTTTGCTTCTGCTTTGATAGATACTGAATCTATGCGGACATTAACTTTCCTACACAGTGCTAACTCATTCACAGCCTCGCGGAATAATTATCGAACCGAATAATGACGCCCAAAGAAATTAGTTTCACCAGCAAGTTTTTTTAAACTGAAGCTAACTGGATTATTTTCGTTACATACAAATATTGACTCGAAGCAAGTCCTGCAGGTAAACTGTACTTTACTTTTCCACTAACCCTCGCGAACAGATTCTTCCGTCAACTTGAATGCACACTCAGATACTATTACAGGGAAACTTTCCTAAAGGTTTTTTCGCAGATGAGCACAGAAATGCGGTAAAATCGCTAATAATCAATATATACTAACCTGAAATTCGTCCAAAGACAGTGAACGAGAGAATAAAAACTCTTAAGAAAGCTAGATAACACATGACCACGCCAAACTCTGACACTGCAAAACACGGTGATCTGACTCCTTGACCTCGGTAGAGGAAGACAAAATGTGCTGAGGAAATAAAAAACAAGCTTATCAATATGGCTACCAACAAATTAAAGGTTGCAAAACGTGATAAACGCACGAGACTATACAAGAAAAAAAAGGAACAAAGGTTATGCAAACAAAAGAACCATTCTCATGGAAATTTAAGTTTTGCATGGTAGTGGTAGCACGCTTCAGTGTGACAAATTATTGGCATATTCATTACTTTTAAGCCCTGTGTTACAAACTGTACAATGCAATTTCTAAAGTTTTTCGCGCGGAAAATAAGCCTGTATGAGGACAGCGAAGAAAGTTAATTTTTTATTTTATCAAAAAACAAAAATGTGGGAATTGTAATTGTGCCACTCAGAATTAAACGCCAAATGTGGTGCCAACACCAAATGTGGTACCAAAAATTAATGAAGTATATCAAAACAATACTGTGTGAGAAAAAATTCCACCTGGTGTTAAATTTCGCACGTTTTCTTAATTTTTTTATCGAGTGAGCTGGGGTGTGACAGATAAGAATGCGAAATTCTTGTACTTGTCGTTGTCGATTTCGCTACAGAGGAGTCATCAAAAAATGTCTTCCAGTATCCAGAATTTGGTATAGAGAAAAAATAGCTCTTATGAATAGTAATATTATCATCTTAAAAATTTTAAGAAGTGAAGACGAATTTTGCAAAAGAGAAAACTAAGCAAAAGTGCTCTCGCTGCATTGGCTGGAATTTCATTTTGCTAAATGTTTGATTTCTTTCTGCTAAAGTGACTGACTACAGCTTTGTTTCCGCTGGCGAAGACGACGGCAGTTACAACCCCGTCTAGCGCGACGGATGAAGACGTCGAAGACGACGAGGAGGAAGACGAAGAAACATTTCTCCGAAGACCTCCTAGAAGAAGAGGCAAGTGACTGGATCAGTTTTGTGTTATGGAAATGTATCAGGCAGCGTCCACAATACGCCGGAGAAATTTGAAAACGCATCTTTGTTTCAACGGTTAGGCCTACCGTCCAGATTAATCCGTAACGAAAACAAAACTTCCAAAAATGCTCTTCAAACCCAAGGAATTAGAAACCGCCGATTTGAGCTTGGCGTTTTAATGTGAACGAAAACGATAAACTTCCTGATTGGTTAATCCTGATTAATGTTGCGTTTTCAGATTTCCCCGGCGTAGTGTGTATTGGGGAACATTTGATGCGTTTTTAGAATTAAAACACCCTCGTTTTAAAATTTCTCGGGGGTAGTTTGAACGGGGCCTCCGTAGGAAAAGTTTCCATTTATTATCTATTTTCCAATAGACCATACTTCACTCTGTTAGCACCCCTCTGACACAAGAATGGACTACGAGATATTCGGCTGATATTAATCAACTTTTTACATTTTAAGACAATTGAAATATTGATTTTCCTTTCTAGCCAATGACTGGCTTAGGTGTATCTATATATACGTGAGCCGAGAGCAGAGCCCGGGGATACACCCATGTAAAACGAGGGAGTGCTAGTACTACCTTTTAGGGCTGGTTCACACTTTGACATAAGCATAAGCATAAGCCGACATACGCAGACGCAGTATGATGTTGATAATTAGCGCCTTTTGTTGAAAATTTCCATAATAAAAGATGCAAATTATCTGCATCTTACTGCTTCTGCGTATGTCGGCTTATGCTTATGCTTATGTCAAAGTGTGAACCAGCCCTTAGGGGCGCAACATGTTGAGCGTGTTTGGCCGCCTTGTTGCGACGTATAGCGATGTGTTGCGACATGTTGGGTGTTGTTGGCTCAAACTTGAAAATGATCAAATGTTTCACGCAACATTTGTGGATGCTGCATGACGTTGTAGTCGTTTGGCATGCAGGTTCGTGCGACAATATCGTGCCATGGCACGCGCACTAGTTCGATTTTCAACACGCAACATGCCGCAACAGGTCGCAACATGGTGGCCAAACGCAGGCCACATGTTGCGCCCTACAATATGACGATTTATTGTCTCACAAAGGACTGGGAACTACGAAATATTCACGAATTTGATTGGCGGAAATCGATATTGACCGCGGTCTAGATTTTCCCATCTAGACCGGCGTCTTGACCAGCAATACTGGAAGTGAAAACAATTGCTGAGTAAAATGCAAAATCATTGACTGTTTTCATCTCTCAAAATTTTTATTTCTGTAAGTGCCAAAAAGATGATGAGAAAAAAAACAGTAAAGAGGACGAGCAAACTTTAGAAAAATTGAATTCGGCTCATCGCCGTTCGCAAGCAAAATGTCAGTTTGTACAAGCCATCAAACGAATTTAATTGTTCTTGTTTTTGCCATATAATAAACATATTATTAACCGAGCTAAGTCGGTCTGTATGGGAAAATCTTGACCTCGGTCGTGTGTAAGACCCCCTGCTCGGCAAGAGCCCATCACTTGGAGCCTGCAACTACTCCATAGTTCTGTCACGGCGTTTTCACAGACCAAACTATATCTATCTTGAATTCAGATCCCCACGGGAACGTTAGTAACCAATAGCAATCACAAGCACGGACTAATGTCGGAATGTCGAAATGATTTCGACATGTTCACGCGTGAAGCCGCATTGTTTTATCCTCACCGAAGCGTGCTTACAAAGACTGGAACTGGCCTATTTCGCGGGAAAAACATCTAAAAATAGACTGGTCTGCAAAAATGCCCTTGCATTGGCTTATTATGGGAGTTGCAGGCTCCTAGTAATGGGCTCCTGTGCTCGGTTAATAAGAGCTAAATCTTGCGTCGAAATGTTGCTGTCTTTTAGCCGGGATCGTTTGGTCGGGGCTTTAAGGGGAAAAATGCGACCCCTGTCCACAAAATGAGATCTTGGTACGTCGGGCGAGTTTTTTTTCCAAATTTCCGACCAGCACCATCGTTCTTCTCACGTATGTCGTATAAATTCAAGCAGATCCTCTCCCGTCATCATCTGACGGCCTCATTGCATTAACAAATTTATGATTTTTTGTTCTTTTTAAGACCTTGCGCCATTATTGTTTCTGCTGCCAATGCTGGCCATCCTGATCATTATCTTTTTCTTGATCCCGAAAAAGCCGGACTTTGGAACAGATATTGTCGGTATGTAGATCATATGCTTCGGGACGTGCATGTTCTAGCTATCTTTAGGTTATAGGTGAAACCCCGTACTGAGGTGAACAAAAGTTAGGTCGAATTCAATGGTCTTGAATGCTTGTTTACAGAGAAGCAACCTATTAAATAAATTGTTTAGGACGGTAATGGAGATATTAATCGGTACCGCCGGATACACCGTAAAAACAAGACCCATTTACTTTAAGGAAGGAGGAGGAATGCATACATACATAAAAACATACACGCGTACGTACGTACATAAAATACATTTCTATTCGGATTTTTAGATAGTACCGTTGTCGCTACGCACGCTGCAGTGGTAACAGACATCGCTACAACATTGAAACGCCGGTTGTGTAAAAGCGTCATATAGTCTTTGCCTTGTCTGTCTACATATCAGCTTTTTTGAGCCTCTATGCTGGGAGCTGATCGTTTCTGTAACCTTCGATCAGTTTCAAGTTCCACTCATATAATGCTCTTTTTTGTTCTCAGTACATGGAGAAGAACCTATCTCTTCCCCTGATATTCGATATGGAAAAGTCACGTTGGAGATCTCTGAAAATTCAACTTACAAATGTGACTCTTCCCCATTCTCCCCTCCATTCTTGGCGAAAAAAGTGTTTGTGCAATTGGCGCCATCTCGTTCCAGTGCCATGAACAGCTCCTTACTTCAGGCCGTGACAGTCTGGCTCGAGTGGGCCAACGCAACTGGATTCGCGGCTTGCGTGGAAACGTCGGGAAGATCGGATAACATACGGGTAACTATATTGATATTTGTAGCCTTTCATAAACAGTCATCATCTTCTTGTCCCCGAGAGAATTGAAAAAGAGAGAATTGAGAAAGCGTTTTACTCTGAAAACACATCAGATGTTTTCGTCCACACTACACAAGAAAAATTTTAAAGCGCAACTTTTACCGGTTAACAGGATTATTGTGACGTCGTCGTGTTCGAAAATCTCCGTTTTCAAAGTGTGTTTCCTCAAGCCGACGTTTTCAAGTTCGTCTGGCTTGAAGAACGTTTGTAAAAAGCTCCGTTTTCCTGATGGATAAGTGTGGATGGTAGGCCTAACTGTAGAAATAAAGCTGCGTTTTATAATAAGAATAATAATAATAATAATAATAATAATAATAATAACTTTATTTAAGTCTCAAATTATTCTAGCTGAGCACGAGTGCCCTACTAATTGGGGAGACTGTGAATCAAATAAATCAAATCAAATGTTGGTTTTTGAGGAGAGGGGAAAACCGGAGTTCCCGGAGAAAAACCTCCGGCTTAGTGTAGACGGGACTATATTATAGATTGAAGCACACTAAGTGATATCAAGCCAGACATCCCTGACCCATCCCCCAAGTAAAAAGCTTCGCTGAATTACATCTCCTTCACTTTGCAGGTGGTCACAGTTCATTGGCTGGCGTTTCACGGACAGCCACAAGACGGTGCAGCAGGGATTGTAGATATTCCATTTTGGACGAGTGGAACAAGTCATGTTCATATCCTGTTTTCTTCGGTACGTGGTGTACATTTTAAGAGATGCCAGAATAATCTCAAAGCAATTGTTATATATACTGCGCTAAAGCTAAGTTCCTGTGTCCTTCAAAGCGCCAGCCAAAAATTATAGGATTAACACTCGAACAGTAATCCGAACCTACTGAATAGATAATGATGTAACAGAGAATTAACTCTGAAGTGTAAATTTTAGTGCTAATTTAACCCATGAATAACCCACTGGGCGTTAGCCCTAGTAAAGGGAATATGTACCCTTACCCTCCCTTCGCCGCGATTCACCATCTAAATCGACCCCGACTTTCTCTGTCCGACCTCGTAGCTCAGTCGGCAGAGTGACGGTAGATCTATTCCGGAGGTCGTGGGTTCGATTCCCACCGAGGTCAAAAGATTTTTTCTTTACCTCGTGTGGTTCCCTGATTCCCTTTACTAGGGCTAACACCCAGTGGGTTATTCATGGGTTAAATTAGCACTAAAATTTACACTTCAGAGTTAATTCTCTGTTACATCATTTGTGTTCATAGTGCTACGCGGCACAACATTCTACTGAATAGATAGGTCACTTGTAAGAGTGAAAAATTATGTATTTTGTTTGTTTTCTCTGTTGCGTAGAATGTTTGTAGGGTATCAACTGGCGGCAAGTGAAATCGAAAAAAAGGCGACAGAAATTATTACAATTTTGACAAAACGCTGGTGAAATATAATTACACTTTTATTTCCGAGCGTGTCACTTGATTACCTGTTAATATCATGTGTGACAATTCAAATTTGTATTAAGAAACTTCGAGCCAAACGTTGCAATGGCAATTTTGCAATTTCGCGCCAAAGTTACAAGGTAGATAGCATTTTACAATCTTCCAAGCTACTCTTTCTGTTCTTCTGGTTCAGTTTTTTTTTCTTTTTCAGTGGATTTCCTGGCGGAATTTTGCTTTTAAACCTTTATATTTGAAAACAGTTTTCTTTCGATTCAGAAGACAGGACAAATTTTCTAGCCATGCATAATCAATACGAGTTGTGTCTCTTCTTTTCCTAACCTGCACATCTGACCATACAAGGAACTTAAACTGGTACCTGAAGTGTTCGTCACGCCGGTTCACAGTATTCCACATCAAAGAAAAGACGCCGCCTCCGTGTGGAGCAGAGATGTCACAACGATTGGATTTAAACTCTATCTGCGAGAAGTGACAAACTTTAGTGGCGGTCATGCAAACATCCGCGTGGTGAGTTGGCTGTGAAACATCTTTGATATGGCCCATACTGAGTGCTTCAGAAAATGCTCGCTATATTTCTAATTTGTTTTCCAAACATGCCGGTTCTCCTTTCTAGCCACCCCCGCAAGAGTATCAACCAAGCACCTAACCGACATATGCAATGTGATATATCAAATTTCACTTTTCACTGTTTTTGCAAATGACTTACGATATTATTTCAGCCAGGCCCCATGTGAAGCTGTCGTTTACGAGTGGGTGTGTTCATTGTTGACCGTACTGCATGCATGGGTATAAAAATAATGGAAAAAACACCTTGTTTCTCGTTTTCTTGCAAAGTCCGCAGCTATGCAATTATACTCGTTAAGTTTTCTCCGATTCCAATTTCATGCTCTTTTACAAAAATTTTTTTTCAGCAATGGATTGCACTGGTCACAACACCTCAAAGTTGGAAAATGCCCGTTAAATCAAAAATCACGTTTGAAAATTCAGAACCGCCAGAAGTGGCATTTGAATACAGTTTCTGCGAGGTGAGAGAGCGACGGCACGTGACTATGGTAGACTGATTATAGAAAATATTGATAGTGATTTCAAAAATGTTCAGTAAACTGCAGAATCAATTTCAGCTGATGTTTAATTTCGCCAAATATTTAACAAAAACGAAAAAAGTTCAACACCCGCCTTAAAGCATTGCGGCTATAACAAATTGAAAACACTTAATTAAATGTTGGCTTGTGCGATAATATGCTTATTGTCTTTGAAGGAAGTTCTATTCAAGTGGCCTTTCTACGAGGCTCCTGTCCTCCTTCTCAGTCCGAGGCACGATCACACCGAAGGGAAACTGGGAACCGTCAATCCAGAGTACAACGCAATCACCTCGTGGGTGGAGGTGGGTCTTTAAAAATTTATTTATTCCTTGTTAACTTATTCTGAACAGTATGAAAGGCCATTGGCCATAAGGACTAATAAATGCTATAGAAAGGTTGCTATGACAGCGCCATTGTTACTCATTAGACATGAGGCATCAGGCACGTTCTTTTTAAAGTGCTACGATGATCAAAAAATCATTTCCTTTTTTTCTTCCGATTTTGAAAGCGTGTTCGCTTAACACCTAACTGGCAAAATTTAGAGCTTTGAGTTTGATCCGAAGGCTGTTTATTTTGAGTGTAAGTTTTGGATTTGACGGTCCGCCATTACTCACGTTTAAAACTGACCGATAGGACATCAGAGGGTTGGATCTAGAGAAAATGACGTCATTTACTCACTAGCTTAACATTTCAGCGTGTAAACGCAATTTATTATATATGCAAAACACGCTTTTAAAGGTCTGAAAGCCCAAAACTCCCGTGCTGCATATTAATTAAGCCGCGTACACACGTATTGCATTCTTAAACTGGTGAGTCTTTGACGTCATTTTCTCCTCGACCCAGCTCTCTCAAGATTTTAAAATAAGTAATGGCAGACCAATAAATAAGGAAATTCCAGTTAAAATAACAGGTGTCTTTTTAAAATCAGAACTTAAAATTTGGGTCAGTTAGGGTTTACTTAACATAGAGAATTAACTCTGAAGTGTACATTTTAGTGCTAATTTAACCCATGAACTAGACGCATATTTGCGTTCACTCGGGCTTTATGTTGGAGAGAAACTCTGGTTTTGTTGCACGTAGTTTCGCAAGGTTTTTTTTTGTAATGATGGTTTATCTTGTATCGGTATGTTGAAAATGCAGGGTTATTACTTATGTATACAAGTTGAAACTGATAGTTGTTATGTAGGCTGAAGACATGTTCCTGGGCTGGTTGGGGGAGATAATGCCCCCCATATATTAAGGGCTATTGTTTCAAACATTTTACTAGCAACCATTTATTTCATTATTATTCTTTTTGAGTTTCTACTTGAGTAAAAATTTTTTGGCTGGCTTAGAGAGTTGTAGCGGGTTAACAGATGGTTCCAGGTTAAGGTTGCTGGTAATCATCAACAGGTTTAATATAAAGTGTTAGGGAGATTACACTTTGTAACTTTGAAAACCAAATGCTGTTATTTCTTATCAGGAAAAGAATTGTAAAAGTCATTGGTCAAGGTTATTAGCATTTGAACTATGAATATTTTGGGCTGAGGATGTTTTTCATGATCCCTTGTAATATATTATGGCCTATTTTGTACAATTAGTCTCCAATTTGGTTGTTTGGATTTGGAGTTACAGGGCTAGTATACGTCAGTTTAAGAAGTTTTTATTGGTTAGAGTGATTGTGTGTACTAGTTGGCTGTGAACTTAGAGTCTTTTGTCTTCTTTTGTTCTTTATCAACTACTGCAGAGTGAATAGTATTTTTTCTTCTATGGGCATAGAAGAAATTGTCATCCATCATGAATAATAAAAACATTTTTATTTGTAAAGAATTAATAGTTCGTTAAATTTCAGATTATCTTTTGTGAATCATTTCATCTTATAAAAATTTACAACTGTAACAGGAACTTAACACGAAAGTTGAGAAATCAAAATACTTAATTTATCACTTAATATACTAATGCGTGACAAATTAAGAAATACATGTTGCTAAGAAAGTATCCTTTTGTGAATTTCACTTTACATCATTGATTAATTGCAAATGTTACAACATTTATCTTCGTATAAAAAATTGACAACAGTAACTTGAACATGAAAGATAAACCACTTGACGAATTAAGCGAAAGATTAGTTATCAAAGTGAATACTCATCACTGTCACTAATGCGCTACCAATTAACAAACAGTTGTTACTAAGAAAGTATCTTTCTCATATGTTAATGTTACATTGTTTATAAATAGCAAATGTTCTGCCAATGTATCCTCGTCTAATTCTAAAACATCTGGTTTCATACACGATGAGACTTTAGTTTATGCTTCTCTCGATTAACATAACATAACTCAGTTGATATAGCATGTTTCTCGATGAAAGGTTCACTCA
>JAEMPF020019623.1:33770-79700 GCA_022496165.2 Catalaphyllia jardinei
ACAAATATGTGTATCCGAACATATTTTTGCACCAAATGGAGGCTATTTATATATTACAGCCTTCATATTAACCTGCTATTAAGAAAAACGTTTACTTACAAAACGATTTGATCCTTTTCTACTTTGGGATCATACACTGTTATCCGTGCTCCTTCATCCATCAGATATTTGCAGATATAAATGCTTGCCGACTCCCTATCAGAAACCAATGTCACATGTTTTAACACAAGTATTTAAGTAAGAAGCCATTCCCAAGTTACCTTGTGCTTCTGTTAAACAAGTAATTAAGTAAAACCTTTCATACAAAAATGATCTTGATTTCCATGAAAATGAACCAAAAAAATTGTTTCAACTGTAATACATGGATTACAGCAATGATGTACCTGGTGTCCCCTGTATTCTTCTTAAAGGCAAATCCAAACAGTGCAATCTTCTTATCAGTAACAGTGTTAAACAAGCAGTGCACTATTCTACTTGCAAATCGCCGTCTCTGATACTCATTCATTGCAATAACTTGGTACCAGTAGTTTGCAACTTCAGGCAAGTTCAGAGCCTCAGAAAGGTAAACGAGATTGAGAACATCTTTCTGAAAGCAGCTTCCACCAAAGCCTATAGTACAAAAAGAAACTATCACTTGAAATAAAATGTTGTTCATTAAATACTGTACACTCTTGTATATGACTGAACTAAATAATTTTCATGGTAATGTCTTAAAAATCACTTAACTTTAATATTAAATAATTTTTTTTTTGGGGGGGGAGAGTTACCCCAGCATGAAGTTCACTGTTACCCATTTATACCACTGTTTGGAGAGAGGCACTTTGAGAGTAATAAGTCTTGCCCAAGAACACAACAAAGTGACCCTGACCTCAACCCCTGACTGTTCGATCTGGGAGGCAAACTAATGGAAATCATAAGGCCACTACACCTTCATAAAACTGTGCAGTACATGTACATGTATGTAGTCATTCAAAAATAATATCATACCAACTGAAGCTCTCAGAAAATGACTTCCTATCCTAGTGTCTCGCCCTATTGCACTAGCTACTTCAGACACGTCTGCACCAGTGGCCTCGCAGATTGCACTCATGGCATTGATGCTGGAGATTCGCTGCGCCAGAAAGGCGTTGGCTGCCTGCAAAAAAATTGAAATATGATCATGGTAATTACAGTATTTAGGGAAAAAAATGTTACATTTACTCAATGTAACCTACATTGTACTGTAAGTTCAATGTTATAATATACATATGGGGTTCCAGATCAAAATGAATTTTTTATTAATACATGTATTTAACAATGTACAGCTATTTGCATGTAGTTTTCAAATGCTATATCAAGCAAAGTGTTTTAATATTCACAGTTTACTAACCAGCTTTGAAAGTTCTGAGGACCATGTGTTGGTTTTTATGATATTCTCCTTGGGGATCCAGTGTTCGTAAACTGCTGACAGTGCTTCAATTGCCTTGTATCCTTCCATGGTCTGCTCACCCCCTATGAAATAAACAATCTATTAAATTAAAATTTATTTAATTATATTAATTTTGATCAACATCTTTGAGTCAGGAAAGGTTGACAAATATTATACACTGTCCAGGGCATCTGACAGGATGCGGTGGTGCAGATCCACATAATCCGTCCACTTCACATTCTTCGCATCCTTGGGGCATTTTTTCCGCATAAAACTACAAAATTGCTATATGTAAGCGACAAGGCAACTGCTTTCCATCCTCAGAAGCAAACATAGTGAAGAGAATGATCAATATTATTTGAAGTTATTCCGCCAAAACAGCAACGAAAACGCACCTTTTGGTTCATAAACAATATGAAACCTCCAGGCATTCCATGCATCTTCTAGTGATGGGACTGGATTCTAGTTTTGCAACCTCTGGTGTCTAGTTTTCCGCATCCAATTTAATGCCTGGTTACTAAGCTTCAGACAAACTCAACAATGTAAACTATGGAAAACTGCGTTGAATGAAGAAATACCTGTCCATGAACGGCAGCAAAAGGTCAAACATGAAATAAAGGACTGAAATTCTCGGTAAGATGTTAATGTGTCTCTTATATGCCGGAAAAGCCAAGGGATTAACTTTACTACTATTGCCAAAAATTTCTGCATAATTTTCCATTTTTTTTTCTGTACCCTATCAGATGGCCTGGCTGTCTAGGGGTCATACACTTGCAGGAAAATGTCTCACAACATAGAAGTACATGTACTTAATATGTCAAACGTTCATTATCTACAAATTGGACATTGCATTTAAACCAAGAAAATCCAAGTCAAGTCCGTCCAGAAACGTAGAAGAACAAGGGCTTGCAGGACTGAGGATGATAGTAGCAAATGGATTAAATTGCATTTGGTTATCTTGAAAAGGCTACATGTATATGTAGCCTTAATTTCCAAAGATATACAGTTTATATGATATTGTAATGAATGCTTCCTCAATAAAAGTAACATTATTACTGTATACCAACCTATCAAAACCCTGTCAGGCTCCATCAAATCTTTAATGGCTGTACCCTCTGCCAAAAACTCTGGATTGGACAAAACCTAAACACACACACACACATCTGAGATCTGCTCTACACACACATGTACAAGCACACTAAGGAAAAGCTATCATAGAGTTTGATACCACTAAAATAATAAGCAATGAGATTGAAACAGTTCTGACCTGAAACTTTCCTCTGCTTCCATTTGCATCAAATATTCTTGTGATGCTGCAAAGGGAAGATGTAATTCACATCATTTACAGGATGGTATAGTTTGTTTTCCATTAACATACATGTAACATATTAATAAAAATGTACAATGTTATTCTCATATTTTGGTAAAAAAAGTATGCTTATTACAAGCAGTACTAGAAAGGAACGAACATACAGTGCCCACATGACAAATGAGAAAATTCTTGGGGAACTTCTTTGAACTACAACAAGAGTTCGAAAAACAAAATTGGAACTACAGAAGTAACAAGTACATGTATTTGCCCCTTAATGACACATTCCAGGAAGGTTCAGTGAGCCACTGATTAGAGTCTTCAGAGTGGTGACCTCTTGATTACCCAGACATGTATAAGGTCTGTGTTCCTGAGTTTTGTTCTCAGACAAAATAGTCACTTTATTCTGGCATTTGCCATACTTTTCCATCCAAAGAGGGCAAGATTCCAGCAACGTAACAACGATACAGAAGCAGAGTGACTTTGTCTACCATATCCCATTTAAAAGGAATAACAATTGGGAAGAGTGGAGAATATTTCTCTACTCATCACTTCTGCAATGGAAGTCAGAAAAAATGCCAGCTGTGTAGCTGTGTTGTATATGAACAATATTATTATTGTAACTAGTTTATGCACTGACAGACTCCAGTTCCTCAATTATTACCTTTCTGCTGCTCTTACAGGGACTGTACTCTTTTCTACAACAATTTTCTCACCATCTGCAACCACGGCAATATGTCTAGCTGCTGATTCTATGTACTTCAAATCTGGTGCACGTCCCTACAAAACATTGCAAGAGATGAACAGAATTCATTATATTTTTATTAAGACACATGAGTCTTGCTAGAAAATACACCACTTGTAAAATTCATATGCAAAACTACATCTAGAGCCCAAATGTTGTATTATATTGATCATGTCTGACTCATTTCCTGCTTTTCACTGTTGTTTTCGCAAACAGTCAATTTGTAAAAAGAAACTTACACAGTGGCTTGAATATTGAATTTTATTATCTAAGTGTACTCATTTGTAAAATACAGTTTTAGAAACTAAAAAATAAAATTTATATCCCTCATTCTGACATGCAATATCCTCTATGTAGCTACCTGTGGACAAATATAATATCAGCAATCAAAGTTCTCAAGGTTTGCTGGCTGGAAAGTGCTACACATTGTGCCAATATATTTTATTACATAAATTTGTATTATTTGTTGCACAGTTAAGGCAAACAGAATGACACCAAACAAAAATATATTATTTATTTTATATCAGCCTACCTAATATATATGTAACTAGAAAATTATAATTACAATGAAATACAAAACATAGACAAAAGGATACACTTAAAATAGTCCTGGATTGGGCAACCAGAAGTAAAATGTACTGCAGTTCTTGGCTAAAAGATACTGATGCCCACAGCACATTGGAAGTTGATTGGAAATTTTGACAGCAGTTGTAATGTCAAAACTATTTCTTAAGGGAAAGTGCAATGCTAAACTGGAAATTCCAGAGAGGTGGGGGGTTCAATCCCAAAATAATTCATTGTTTAAAAAAAGGTTAAATTTACTAAAGAGCCCTGTGATTGGTTCTTTATCAATTCAGTTATTTTGCTTGGGGCTATTGTAAACAACATGATGTAAGCACAAATATTTCCTCTTTCAGAGCATTGAGAAGACTGGGTTAACTACCAAACAGAAAAATTAACTCCTGATATGATTCTTTACTTCTTTAATTTCTTCCCTTGAATTGAAGGAAATCACAAAACATTGAACAATCATGGTGGTTGATATGTTGGACTATTAAGCTTACTTTTTCCCTTTGTCATAACAACCAAACTGTAAATGAGCACTACATGTATTTGTTTAGATGCTAACTAAAGTGATACAAAAGTGTAGCTGCTTTTAAGTTGGATTCAATACGTGAATATTCAAGAAAACAGCCCCGCTTAAGATAATTATTAACATGTTTTAAATTCCAAGTAATGGAGTTCACGAACCTTCGCTACAAGATAATTAATGGAAGCGATTCTTAATTTTCAATAGACCCTTGTGATAATGGGGTAATAAAATTGGTATCTCTATAACAACGAGAATGAGTGACAAAAATCTGATTGTAAAAAACTTCTTGATAATGTAAGGACCTATAACTAACTGAATTCAGTCCGATTCTAAGATTGGCCACGTATCATCGAATACATATTTAATTGCCTGCCGAATCTTTAATCCTACCTAAATGATTTCATTGTTAAAACATCACATTTAGTCCATTTTTCAGCTAATAAATCATTTTTTGCGTTAAAACTGTACGACGACTCTAACTTGAATTTACTAAACTTACCTTTCCCAAACCAAATGTTTTCGTCGGTGTGTTAACCTGAAATTAATTAAGAAATACGCCGCTTTCTATAAGTTTAGTCGAACGGCAAAATGCAGTTAAAATTGGATCAACTTAAATAACAACTCCTGGTCCAGAAATAAATGAACAAGTGATCTAGTGATTCACTAGATCAATATACTCACACATATGAAGATTAAATCGGCTTCGCGAATCGCGCTGTCGATATCTGTCGAAAAGAACAGGTTTTTGCCACGACACTGCTTTACAATTTCACTAAGGCCAGGCTATGAAGATGAAAGCAAGAGATTAGAAACGTTCAAGAGATACACAAGCTTTTTGTGATAGCCCAAACTGTAAAGATTTTTCACTAAGGTTACTTTACCTCAAAGATCGGCAATTTTTCCGAATTCCACGCGTCAATCCTGGGCTTACTCAAGTCGACTACGGTGACTTTAATCTCAGGGCATTTTAGCGCGATGACACTGCATGTTGGGCCGCCAACATAGCCAGCACCTATACAGCAAATAGCCTTGATGGACTTCATATCTTCGAGGAGTTAACAGACTCTTCTGGAGTGAGCAGCGCCGCGGCTGAACTTGATTTACATGAACTGTTTAGTCGCGGCATTTCCACATTTCCTACAACTGGTCAGCGGGGTAGCAAAGGGGTATTCTTTTGCTGAACGTTGATTGGTTAGTTCCAATCCACCATAAGAAAAAAGATGGCGGCGGTACATTTTACCACAATACCTTGCGAACCAAACTAAGCCCACTGGGCATATAGAAAAGGTATGGTTTAACGGCAGTCGTTCCTATACTAACAGCATTGCTCTTGTCGAGTTTGAATGACTTACGATTTTTCTTCGTGCTTTTACACGCTCTTTTAGAGTTTTCGTGCGCAAAGCATTATAGGTAAATGTACCGGTCGCCATCTTTTTCCTTACCGTGGATTGTAGACCGAGGAGCCTGGGTCTACGGCAAAAAACGCAGACTGTGGAAGACTGTGGAAGACTGTGGGCAAGTGATCGAGTGCAGACTAGTAGACTGTAGTCCTGGGATAAAATGCAGATTGTTATACCTCCCAACTCAAATACCTCTCCCGATTGGAGGAGAAAGTGTCAAAACTCACTAACTCCCTAGGGCAAACAAAACTCACTATAGGGAAACAACAACTTGAACTTTCGACTCGAACGTGATCAGGGGTCTTGCACCTTGAAACCATGGCAAATATGTGTGCCAGTCGGCTAGTCGGCTGATGTCAAAAAGCTATTGAAGCAGGACAACATTTGACACGGCATTCATTATTCAAGAAATTAAAAAGGGATTTATAATCGCGAAAACATATCAGATAAACAAAAGGAAAAATTTGAACGTTTTGTGTCTCCAAGCTGTCGCCGGGTGGGAAAGTATCTGTGTGAGTTGATTTACGACAAAATATGCTGTTCTTGATCAAATAAAACCCATATTTTCGACTTAAGTATTAAAAGAAGCCAAAGCACCTTAAATATAGTTTCTATTTTTTGTTAGCTGCGAAGAAAAAGACTATTATCGCATGGTGCGGTAGGACAGCTTGGTTAAAGGAGAAGGTCACTCCAAAAAGCGTATTTTTTGTCATCACCAATAAAAAAGTTTATATGAAGTTAAGTTACTCACCACGGTGGTTCGTTGCTAGGGTTTTTCCTCCCTTTCCCTCCAAAACTAAGAGTTCAAGGCCGTAGACAGAAGTAGAATGCATCGAATGTATCGAAACTTGGCAGGCAAGTAGGTTGATAAATTTCCTATTTATAGGCGTTTATTTCATCCCATGTGACTGCTATTGTGACGTCATATATGATGTCCAAATTTGGCATCCGAAAGAATATTCAGAAAAGAAGTAGTAAAATTTGATAATAGCTTTCTGCATACAATTCTATGATTTTTGGTGAAACCCCCATCTCAATCGGATAAAATGGTGCAAAGTTACAGGTAATTAAAGAAATTCAAATTTCCCGCCACATGGCCATATACGGTCAAAATAGAGGGGATTTAAACGCGAAAACAACGAATGCATTCGCAACAGTGAAAAGACAAATGTACACAAAATCAAAATTGTAGTTTTTTATTTCGCATATGTCGTGCTATGACACGTATTTTATTATGAATTACGTCATTATGACGTCATAATGACGTATTAACGGCAAAGTATGCGTCATAGCATCATATATGCGAAATCAAAAACTACAATTTTGATTTTATGTAGATTTGTCTTTTCACTGTTGCGAATGCATTTATTGTTTTCGCGTTTAAACCCATTAATGTTGACCATATATGGTCATGTTGCGGGAAATTTGACTTTCTTTAAATTCCTGTTACTCTACGCCGTTTTATCCGATTGACATGGGGTTTTCACTGTAAATATTGCTTTTCTATGACAAAAATGTCTGTACCGTTTTGAACGTTGCTTTTCAAATTTTTCGTGTTGTTACTAAAAAACGGTGTTATTTATGTCATCATACTTTCAAGAAAAGTAAAAAATAACGTTTTCGTTCAAAAATGAATTCTCTGCTCCTTTACAGTGGTAAAAATATATTTTCCTTCAATTAAAATATTCTAATGTCTTGCTTCATTAAAAATATTAACTTCTCTTCTGTGAGCCAAAATTAAATTTAGGAACCTTCCGGGAGGAAAAGCCCTAGCAACGGACCATCGTGTCACCGAAGTTTCAGCTTCTAAAGTGCGTGCTATCCCGAGAAATTAAAATTCAACATCGGCAGCCGCCATTTTGAACGAAGTGCTCAGCAACCAGGCCGCTAAGCGTGACGTCATTCCGACCTACTTGAATTCGGGAAGCTTGAAGTGCAGCTGGCTCAGTAGTACACTTTCAGGCTTTTCTTGTCTGGTTTCTTGCGTGAAAATGCCGTCGTGTTCTACCCCTCGTTGTTCAAATCGATCGGATAAAGATCCAAAATTTGCCGTTTAGAAACAAAACCTTGGCAAAAATGTGGCTGCACCAGCTTTGTCGGGATGCACGGGTTACGACAAAATACTTAATATCTACGTTTGTATTTAACGAACACTTCAAAGAGGATTGTTACGAAGTCAGTTACAGATACGAAATGTTGGGTGCGAAGATCAGGAAAGAGGAGACTAAAACAAGATGCTGTTCCAAAAATATTCCAAAGTTCCTGGCACCGCTCGGTTTAAACCATCGAAAATTCTTCGTTTGCAGTGATAAAAGAAATTAATCCCTTCGTGTCGACACCGCCAAGAAGTGAAATAAAAATACAAACAGTTGACGTAAAAAATAACTGCTTTCGGCTTTATTAACCCGCCTTTTAATGTCTAAAGCAATTTACAAAGAAAATTGTTTTCCATTTACTGCAACCGATGCAGTATAAACTTAAAATTCTATCCTTCAATTTTGTTTTCTTCCTCTGGCTGTTCTCGGCAACGAACACATCCTCTTCGTGTTAGCATGATTTCACATCGCTCACAGGTACACAAAAATGTGCTTTCTATAACCGATCTTTTACTTCTTCGCTTTCTGGCTCAAAACGATAAGGCTGAAAATCAGTCATGACCTCGAGTACAAACACGCTTGCCAAGACAAAATTTCACGAACGGCATGACGCCACGATTAGCGGCCTAGTTCGGCCTGGCCGCTGAGCATTTGTTCAAAATGGCGGCTGCCGATGCCAAATTTTGGGCTTCTTCGGAGACTAATTTCTTGGGATAGAATGCACTTTAGAAGCTCAAGCTTTGGTGAGTAACTTAACTCGATATTAACTTTTTATTAGTGATAACAAAAAAATACGTTTTTTGGAGTGACCTCCTCCTTTTGAGAGCCCCTGCAATGGCCTCAAGGAAATAATTTTTTTCCGTAGTTTTCTCAATTTTAAGTCGGGAGGTACAACAAAACCCTTAGGCCCCTCCCACACGTATCCAGATATTTTTGAATCCGCAACTTTTTCTTTCCGGAATCAAAATTTCCCTGTCCGGCAAACGTAGCGTATTTAAATCGAATTCAACTGTCCACGCACAGCCGATGGTATTCGGATTCACTCTATTACCCAGGGCTACTCTTCAATAAAATGTTTTCAGAGTATGCGCCATCAAGCGCGCGATAGTGGCGGGAAATATGCTCTGTTGTTGCTGTTGTAAAAAATCTGGACGGGAATTTGCTACGTCATTGGATCCGAAAATATCCGGAGTCACCCGTCCACACCTTATCGGATTCGGTGAGGATTTATTTTTTCCACTCTGGAGAGCTGATTTAAAAATGTTCGGATTCGCTGTCGAATTCGCCGGATGCCGTGTAAACGGAAGCCGCATCCAGAAAGAAAAAGTTGCAGACTCAAAAAAATCCGGATACGCGTGAACTGGCCTTTCGGGAAGTTCATAAGCGTGTCTATAACTCGTCCAGCTCGCTCCGATTCATCGATACAGCATTCACTTTTAAGAACAGATAGCCTCACACCAGCAAGCGTGTCATACCCACGAGATAATAGAGACCTTAAGATACCCGGGTTTCGGGTACGGGTACGGGTAGGATTACCCGTACTCGGCTACACGGGAAACTAATCAAACTTAAGATACACTGGGTAACACCAGGTACGATCTGCGCAAAAATGCAAGGGCTATGTAGTGTTTCGTATGCCATCTAAACATCGTCTGAAATTGGCCGAAAAATATTATAACAAATATGTCTTCGACTCAAAAATGGAAGAAGCCTCGTCTACTTCTATCAAAAAGTTTAAGTCAAGAAGTATCTTTTCAAGTCAACATAAAGTATTTAATTTGCATTAAGGTATTTTTTTATCGTGGTTCATGGCCTATTGCATTTTAAATCTATTTGAAATGCGTCTCAACTAAACTTTGGCGAAGAGACTACATCTCAGTCATAGCGTGTTTTGGAAAGCAACACGTTACTTGACAGGCAAAATTTATCTACATTTGTATCTCAAGTAAACTTTTTCGTAGTCCCAAAACGCTTCAAATCAGAAAAACATGTGTTTATGCAAGAATCTAGATACGATTCTAGTCTAATAAGCAAAGATAAAGCCCATAAAAACTTACCCGTTTCTCCATTTTTACCCGGAGCGAACTCACATGTAGACCAATGATTACCCTGGAAAAACGTGTAGCTTTTACTGGAAGGACGCGAACACTTCATCATTAGTGATTCAAAATGGCGCTAGCTGTACCCGTGCGTGAAAATCGGGGTATCTTAAGGTGCCAAGTGAGGTGAAAATGAAATCGTGGTATTTCGATATCCCAACTTGACTGGTGCATTTTGTCAACAGACAATGTTCCACGACTCGTCGTGGCTTGCGTTACATTTTGTATGTCGATTTATTTGTAAGCTCCGCAGGCCCCTCTTTGTTTCCATGTTAATTTAAATCCTTTGCTTTACGTGAATTTCGCACCCTCGTGATAAACATGCGCACTCCACGCGCGTTGTACAGTCTTTCCTTCTGTAGTTGAGAGGTGTGATGGTGTTTTCAACGTTTTCGTTCAAAAATGAATTCTCTGCTCCTTTTGAATGCTATCTTCCTGGGTTTCTCTTCGATACAGACATCAGGTAGGTGTTGCCAAGACATATTGTGAAAAAAAAAAACTTATGAAACAATTATAGTGTAACTCCATCTTACGGTCATCCGTTCATATGACCATCTCGTTACTACGGTAACTTTATTCTGGCCAGAGCAAAGGCTCTGTCAGTCGCTTTCTTAGTTTTTTGAAAAAAAAAACACTTTAAATGCGGCTACCCCGCTAATATGGCCAGAGATTTGCATTTTTCTGGCCCGTTGGTCACAGGATCAACAGGGTTCTGCTGTAAATTATTATTGATTTTTTTATTGATATTGTACGCTATAAACTTAAATTTCGCGACATTGAAAGTTCGGCAGAATGATTTCACATGAACTTTTCGGGCGCTATTGTCAACAAGAAAATCCTAAATTATGGATACTTCAGGTATGGCAGTGTTTTTTTATTGCTAATACTTTTAATAAAATTTCACTTTAAGTTCCAGAAGCCCGTTTAATTATCTTAAGTACGTACTATTTTCGCAGTTCACTGGATCTGTTCAGTGCACCCCTAGAATCCTGTTGCTCGTGCTAAGTATATAATGACACCGTTCAATTCCAATTTGGAATACGAAAAATTAGCTTCTGTCGTTGGCGTTCGCTAGACCACGTTGTTGTTTTGCAGAGGACAGCAAAGAAATGTACAAATTTATAACCACGTGCACAGCCATTGTTTTGCGCAATAAATCTTATGTTTCGTGGTGTTCTCGTTGCCGCCGTCGTCGTGGTTTGTCACTAGGGAACTTCAGCAAACCGCGACAACAAAGGCAACGAGAACGTCGCGAAACAAATGGTTTAATGGGCAGAAAAATGACTGAGCGAGTGCGTTATAAATCTTTGTACATTTTCTTTGCCGTCCTCTGCAAAACAAGATTGTTAAACTATGAAGTTCTGCGTAGTCCGAGAAATGTCAACTACGACGGCTGTCTTTTCGTATTTCCATTTCGAATTTAACGCTATCATTGCATATTTAACCTGAGCGCCTTTTAGAGTCATTGGCGCACTGAACAAATAAGACGATTGCGAATTTCTCCGGTAAAATGAAAATGTATTTCTGACTAGGGGTCTTCCTGGGCTTAACCGTCGTCGTTGCTAAGCGCTTTCACTCTCTTCTGTCTCTCAGTGTACTTGTTTGATTTCAATGTCAAAAGCGAATGCCTGCCAACAATCAGCTCTCTGTTATACTAAAAACCACTGAGATATGTTTTTGTTTTTTGTTAGCTCTGTTGCATTCTGGCAAAGGGTCGATATACGTTTTTGAGGAGAAAGAATTCGATTGCAAACCATTTCCATTCCACCCAGCAATGAGCTCTGATGATGTTCGTGTTCAGTTGAGTGTGAGACAAGGCTACTACGACACGGCAGTGACCTGGGTCGAGTCAGTCTCTAAACAAGGGTAAATACGAAAACTTGAAAAAATCGTGTTTTCTATTAATAGCATTTTATGTTATAATTCCAAAATATTAGCCACTTGTGTTTTAACAATAATTAAGTATCCCTGGCTTTGCTAATTGCAGGTTATCAAGGACTGTTACCTGTATTTCTAAGATAAAGTCATTTTTGTAGTAAGTTGTTGTCTGCCAAGCTAAGTTTCATCTTTTAAGCCTTCGGACATACAAGCTAACTCATAACCCTACCGTGGTACAAGAGTGAGGGTTGGTGAACCCCCAAATCTGGATTTTCGCTCGGTTAAGGCACAGTGACATAAACCTGCATTGATTAGATAGCGCAAAATGACACCATTTTTGTTAGATAGTAAGCTAGTGGAAGTCATTTGACCCGCCATCCTGGATGCGCCATTTTGATTTTACTAACGAAAATAAATGCAAAACCAAACCAGAAAAGAATAGAATTATGTCAGAAAAGTTTATTTTCGGCCAACCCTACATGAAATCTGAGATTGCCATGGCAACGTCAAGAATGATAGACACATATTTGACATATCTATCACTCTCGCAATCATTTGCAACCGACTGACCGACCCCCCATTGTGAGAGAGAAGGGGATGGTGGAAAACGAAACATTTAATGGGGATGGTAACCGGGTAGAGAATACCCCATGAACAAAGGACGGGGGAGGTGCGCTTGTAGGAAATTCTAAATAAGCAGTTCCAAGGCGTGGCTTGAATTTAAGAAACATAACAATGATGCAAGGCTGATTTCTGCGTAGAAAATTTGACGGAACAACAACATGATAGAGTCCAAACTGAAAGAATTGCAACTGTTTTGGCCTTGTTGGGTCTCGTCAGCACGGTGACGAGACCCAAGGGATTGCCTCACTTTTCATTACAAATTAAGCGCGACAGTGCTAGCATGTCCAACGTACGGCCTAAATTCATTTGTTGTAGTTATTGCTAAAAATCTTGGTGCCTGTGTTCGGGAAGGAGACTGCATCTGTCTTCTTTGTTTCTAATGGGAATAACCTGACCTGTAGCTAAACTGAATTGCCTTTGAATTACCATACTGAGAGTACCTCTTAAGCCGTGAAAAAACTTCGGAACAAAACACCATAGCAAGACTATAGCTATTCCACTGATAGGCATGGAATCTAAACCTAGTCCTCCACTTTACCAAATACAATTTTCTTGCAGATTTACCGCATGTGTTGCAACTTCCGGGCTAATCATTACAAGAAGAATAATCTCGTTGCAGTGGATGGCTTTCGAAAACAGCGATTTACCAGTTGTGGGCTTTGCAAAAGTTCAAGACATTCCTTTGTGGACTACGGGCACGCAATGCGTCCTTGTGGATACCGGCTATAAGGTAAAGGTTAAAATACCAAATGCTGTGTACAACGTTTGGATGCGGGAGACCACGCGACGAATAATTTAAACTGTCTGGTACCAGACGTCACTCTAAGTGTTATAAAACCAAATTCATTGCAACGGCAGAATGGAAACATTTATTGGCCAATAAATTTTGCCATTCTGCCGTAGCACCAGCCTTGCAATCAATTTGGTTTTACAACACACCAAAAAAGAACCAGATGCTTATTAGTACATTTGTACAGTGCTGGGCTAAGAAAAGTACTGTTGCAGTTATGTTAGTAAAAGTATAACCAACATTGCCTGGTTGCCTGCGAGAACACCTGGTCTTTCCTGTGAGGCTTTTCGGACGAAATTGCAAAGTTTGTTAATTATTTTCTCCGTCCCTCAATTCCAAATAGCTTTGATTACAAAAAAAAACATCAACAAATATAGAAGTTTGTCGTGAAATGGGCTAGATGCCATGATAGAAAACTGACGTATCGAAAGTGGCCCATCACTCGTTAAAAAGACACTCCGTCGCGAAAACAAAGCTTTATTTCTACGGTTAGGCCTACCGTCCGCACTTATCCGTCTCGAAAACTGAGCTTTTCAAAAACGCTCTTTAAACCGACGAAATTTCAAGAAGCCAGCTTTGCATTTTAGTGCAGACAGAAAACATTTTGAAAACGAAGCTTTTCAAAAACGACGACGCTACAATAATCATGGCGTTTCTCTGCCCGAATTTTCCTTAAACACAAATCCAAAATTTTAAAGACCACTGACTGATGCGTTTGCAAATTCCTCCGGCGCAATGTAAACGGAAAACATTTCATGCGTTCTCAGAGCGAATTCTCCGTATTCAAATTCTTCCGGCGTACTGTGGAAGGAAATCATTTCATGTGTTTTCAGAGTGGAACTTCCGTATTCGAATTCCTCGGCGTGTTGTGGACGGAAAATAGTTCGTGCGTTTTCAGAGTGAAACTTGCGTATTCAAATTCCTCCAGCGAAGTGTGGACAGAAAACATGTCATTCGTTTTCAAAGTGAAACTTCCGTATTCAATGTTTCCGGCGTAGTGTGGACGGAAATCATTTGATGCGTTTTCAGAGTGAAACCTCCGTTTTTTAATCCCTCTGGCGTAGTGTGGACAAAGAACATTTTACGCGTTTTTAAAGTGAAACTTATATTCAGATATTCAAATTTCTAAAGCGTAGTGTGGACGGGCCGGCTTCAGGCGTGCTTAAATTCTTTTCAGACCGAAGATGGAGAGAACGGTATAATGTATCTACACAATCAGGACCCTAGTCAGCCTCTGCCATTTTCGATGTCATCCAAATTATTGATGTTGCATGGTGAAGCGAAATCTTATTGCCTTAGGCCCTGTTTAAACGTCGCATTTTACATGCGCCGAATCGAATTGCCAAATTAAGTGCATGCAAAAATGCGACAAATTTCAATTCGATGCGAGTCAGTCGAATATTCGACTGATCCAGTCGAATATGCGACTGAACTTCGACAGTTGATATAAACGCCGCATTTTACATGTGTCAAATTGAATTGAAATTATGTTAAATAATTTATGTTTGCTCAGCAATTTTATTCGACAAAACAATGCGACGTTTAAATCAAATTCATTCGAGTCGACTAAAATTAGTATTCGATTTGGCGCATGTAAAATGCGACGTTTAAACCAGGCCTTAGGCTGGCATTTCTGCCGTGTCCAATTCAGTTCAATGAATTAAATGCGACAGAAATTCGACGTCTGAATCGACAGCCGCATTTCTGCCGCACGTTCGACCAGTCTTGTCCGTTATCCAACAGAAATGCGACACCGATTCAAACGTCGAATTTCTGCCGAGTCGAATCTAATTCACGCATTATTTTAATGCATGAGCAAGCGTAAATTTGGTCCCACCAAAGAGAAAGTAGGAACTTGGTCATTCTTGCTTCAATGCAACTTAAACATATTGAAAAACAAACTGTTGCATTGTCAGCCTTTTCCTTCTCTTGCCATCGCCGAATAATTTTTCGCAAAATTTAAGTCCTTCGTCCCTCAGTATCTGGGTCTGCCATATTGAATCGCTCCTCGTTTAAAAATTTTCTGCTGACCTACATTAAGTTCGACACAAATGCGACGTCAGAATCGACTGTCGCATCTCTGCCTCACTTAACTGAATTGAATTCGACACGGCCGAAATGCGAGGTATGAACCAGAACTTACTGTAAGTTGTGTTCCTGCGAGTATGCTTAATTAACTCTTTGAAGTAGTTTCCCAGTGATTTCCTTCGTTTCGACATGCTCCGGAATGCCGCCGGAATGAAATATGATAGCTAAACTCGATATTTTTATAATTTTCCACGGGGTCCAATTCAAATGATATATTATGCTTTAATCCTCCAGTTTTCTTCAGCTTTGAGTACTCCGTTTGTGTTTTTGACTGTGATCCACACTTCACCGCCTAAAAACAAACATGATGCTACCAGTGTGTGGGCTGAAGACGTTAACAAATACAACTTCAAAGCATGTGTCCGGGAATTGAAAAACTTTGATGGGGTACACAATGGCGTAAAATTGGTAAGTGAATTTAATTTTGATGGCGAACAAAAATCTCATAAAGCCCCCTCCCACCTCCCCCACCTTCCTCAATCCTCGCTATGAGGTGTATAACATCTCTTCCAACCATCAGGTTCCCTGCTGTATACACAGCATTTTTATAGCGGATCCGGCGGCCAGAAGGTCCGCAAGCGCAGCCTCATACCCATATCAAAAAGAAAAGGAAACCCATGAATTGATTTTCTCATGGATGTCATGGCTAGCGGTATTGCTTGTGGGTGCGTGCGCACGACGACGACGACGACGGAGTAAGGGAAGATAGTAGCCATACTGCAGCTAATAGGTTATCAGAGACATGCATGCTTGGTTTATGGCTTGTTTCTTTGATATTGGCAATTCATGTTATTTTCAATCAACACCTGTTAAAACAAGGTATCCGCTGACCAGAAACTCGATCCCGGGCTTAAGTTTAGGGCATCATCATCATCATCATCATCATTTATTTCTTACTAAAAACATTTTACAGTTGGACTGGCCCGCGGATAGCTATGCTAGTCTAGGCGGGCCAGTAAATCGGCTCATCTGGGTTACGTGTTTGTTGAAGTTGACCGCTGACCAAGTGCATGTTTTTGATTTTGCGGGCTCATGTTAGGTTAACTTGTTTTAAACAGGGACGGGTTTAGACTTTCTAAAAGTCTTTTCCAATAATTCTTCGCGGGCCTGTTGTTTACGCCGATGGAAAAGACTTTTCCCACTTGCAGCGCGCCAAATTTTACGGGTGACGTAAATTGACATTAACCAATAAACAAACAAGTACTGACTGTACGTCATAACGTCGCGCGCGATCAGCGACGCAACTCGTAGAGCAAATGCCTGCTGAGTCCAAGTACTATAATAATCTTTTTCATTTAGCTTTTGTTCTCGCATATACTTAAGGATATGAATTTTATGGAAGTAATTGAATATGGTCTATCCAGCTTAATTTCAAGTCTTTGAAGAAAGGACGGGGAAAAGCAGTGAAAGGCTATTTATTCTACGAATAAGTGTTTCTTTTTTTACGGACGCGATCTAAGCTCCTGAGTGATCCGGATCGTTTGAGAGAATTACGTTTTGACCTTCGGAGAAGAACAGAGACATTCCTGTAGTTTGTGTAGTTCTTGCACTGTTAGTTGATTTAACGAATGACCTAGTTTCTACTCTACAAAGAAAGAGCATGGCAACAAATTTTTATGGCTTACCGACTTACGATGAAGGACTTTTTGGGAACAGCCCTTTTATTCTCTGCCGTTTAACTGCGACTTCGACTGTCAATATTATTTAAACAACAGAGCTTTACAGAATTAAAGTTCTCCCCAACTAACTCCGTCTTCTTTAGTTAAATCGGATTGTTGTCAACTACAAGCTAGATCTACATAAGTTTATAGCACTTGTCAGGCAGCTCTATCTCTGGTCGATCGCTAGACTAAACCAAATAATTCCTGATTGCCGTTTGTCAATATTGCTGACTTAATACTGCACTGTACAAAAATACATTAATGTGAGTTAGGGAAGAACACTCCTAAACGTTTTGATGACAATAATTTTCTGCTTTCGCGACGATTGCACGCGGAGCACATGAAAGGTGAGAAATGTCAATCATGCTTTTCGCCCCAAAAAGTTACTCTTTAATTCAGATCCCTGCAACTTACATCGCTCGCTTTCGTTCTCGCGATTTCGTCACTTAAAGATTACCCTCTCGCTTTGCTCGAGGGAGAAAACTGACAAGGCCGACTTGTGGCAATTCTGGGCCGAGTTTTTTGGAAGCCGGTTAACGCTAACCCAGAATTATAAAAGTTAACAAAAGTATAATTTTTTCTTGTATGCAAATGTTCTTCACTGTTTTTGTTTTTTATCTTTTGAGGATCTTTATTCTTAAATGTCAAAACAGAAAGCCCAATAACAGAAATACCTCACCGCAACGTTGCAAAATTCAAATCAAAATTCTCGCGTATCCTGGTTTACCTTAATCGGACTTTGAACAACCTGGCCCAGGAGCTCCGCTTTTAGGCTTGGCTAAATCCATATATATTATGTTGTCTCAAATTGTAATTCAGACTCTTGATTTTTCTTTCACTTTAGCCTCCTTGCTTACGGTGGTAGCGCCTGCAATACGAGTGGCGTTCAAAACTATCCAACCGAAACGACACGATAATATTATTTTCTTCTGCCGCTAATAAAAATAAAGGCAATTCTAAACTTTCTCTGGCCTCTTTTAATACTCCAATTGATTATTATGGACTTAATTTGACGAGGAACAACATATTTTGTTCAAAATAACACAACTATTTTCCTCCCTGCGGCACTGGACGAACCACAAGCGAGTTGTCAGACTCGGACGACCCATTGTTGGTTCTAAATCAAAAGCTTGTAGATACAAATGTTTTAAAATGTTTCATATTTCTCGCTTTTTACAATCTGATATGGTTTTTGGAATTATAAATCCTTTCCCGTAAATATTCAATGCCATCTCCGATGAGAAACGTTACCCGACCTCGATGTCTTTCCAGTCAACATGCATTTGACGTCCGAAAAGAACAGTTTTCAAGTCCCGCCTGCTTTTGATTGGTCGATTCGTATTTCAAGCACACCAGCCGTATGAAAGGCTTGGCTAATGATGGAAGATTTCAAATCACTGAAATTTTTAATATTTGTACAGTTTTGAATTATTGGTAGGACCTTTTCTGAGACCAATTCACTTATCATTAGCGAAATTCCTCATTGAAAGGCTTTCTGTATTGTCTCCATTTCACAGCAAATTACACAGTAGTGTAAAAACACATAAGTTTATTTTGGGATGCCTGTCGAAAACCCCGGCCCTATCCCTCACTGGGTGGCAAGGAACTAAGCTAAGCTGACGAGAATAAACTCGAGGAGTACGTGCCCCTGAGTATACATGCACACATTCGTATCTCATGGACCATATATAATCCTCCTATTATAAAAAAAAAACAAACAAAAAAACAAAAAAACAATACCATAGATATTCAATATACGGTAAAGGGCACTGGCATCTCAACTCCAACAAGTCAGGATTAATAGAGCTAGGAAACCGCTCACAAAGATACTAATAGGGTTATACGGAGGCTAGAAGAAACCTGCCAAAAGAAAAAAAAAACATTTTGGGAAAACGTATAACAGGAAATCTGTGTAGGAACCATGGACCAAGCCCTAGGCAGTTGGGACCCTGTTGGCGACCCATCCTACGAGCCGTAAAATTTTAATCATGGTTCAACCATAAATTTTGGTCCCACAGACACTAAGCTAAATATCTCGCACTTAAACTTGGTGAAAAGGTAAAATCTGAGAACATTTCCAAATTCAGCAATAAAAGTTAGCTTGCATCAGATGCCTGGGATGAGTCTACGAGTGGTCAGTTCCGTTTATTATGGTGTACAAGGTAATTTACTTCATGTGGTATTGATTGAATCCTATGGGTCTCCTAAATAAGAAGTGTTAAACTTGATGTGCGGCTTTTAATTAATTTTAAGATAGCCTTAATTAATTAATCATCTATTGTTGGTGTGCATTTCAGGACATTCTGGCTCTAGCAAGCATCCCGAACGGATGGTCAATTCCTGATGGCCGCAAACTTGAATTCATCAACGACTACTCTCCATCAGGAGGAACTGATTACAGCTTTTGCAGGGTGAGAGTTGTACTCGTACATATCTGAGCGATTTTGCAAAAACATGCCCGCTAGGTCTTCGTCTGGGCTCAGGGAAAAGCTGTCAAAGGCAGGGGGAATGGGAGTATGTCTTTTTCGTACTGTCCCCTTCAGGTAGCTAGACCTGAGTTTTCCGTGCCAAATAACGTTGATATTGACTGGGTGGCAGCTGGGCACTTTGCATAGTTCTTAAACATTTCTTAAGGCTAATGTGTTGAAATGGGACTTTGCTGGAGAGGCACAAGGCATGTAAATGCCTGACGGACCAATCTCCTAACCAGGGGCGTGGTCAAAGCGCATGCGGCCGCTCGAACAGTCTTTGAGTTCCTAGCGGTCATGCTTTTGAGAATATTGGTTTGATTTATACACGATCTTCCAAGCGAAATTCAACAGTTTCTGGTGACATAGACAAAGGACGGAAAAGCGAAGATTGCCGAATGGAGGATACAATACACTCTAAATCACTATTCACGTGAAATTATAAAAGAAGACGAGACATTTTGTTAAGTTCATAATCCACTCATCATCACAAATTCTAGGTAAAAGTGCTTTTTCGAGTACCTTGCATAAATTTACTGATTTCCTGGAGGATATCTCCCCGCCCCCCTCCCCACCTGAAAATGGCCTTTTTTTTATGTGCTGGCTGTCCTGAGAGATAAGTTTATGTGTGAATAACAAACAAAGGCTTTTTAAGAGTAGGGTTGCTACCCAATTCAGCCCGTCACTTGGAGGACGAGTGTGTTTGTTGTCTGCGTTCAAGTCAGGTCCCACAGGTCACCAATCTTACATAAAAAAAACTTGTCGGGAGCATGCGCACGTTTCTCTCTACTCACTCAGCTTTACTTGTCATCAATACACCACAGCAAGACAAAGCAACTGAAGAATTTCGTGTCTGTCCCATGCCAGTTGCTAAGCATCGATGCCTTTGATCCCGTTAAATAATCTCCTTTCTTGATCCTTCTTTGTTTGACCGTGGAGGATCTAGGATTGAGATAACCTGTTTAATATGCCGCAAAGCTTAGTTTTTTCATTCCTCAACAGGAATTTACATTTGCTAAACAGTTTTACGAAGCACCGGTCATAATCACTACAGCAAGGCACCTACAGGGAAACGCTGATGCCGACAACAATGCCATTACAGAATGGGTGCATGTAAGAAAAATTATTGAAAACGCTTCTGAATTAGTTGGCTTCTTATTTCTGTATGGTCACTTATCATTCTGTTATTTCGTGTTTCTAGCAAGTATCAACCAGCAGCCTGGATATTTGTCTAAAGGACATTCAACCCTATGATGCATTCCACGACCCAGTCACCGTTAACTTCTTGGCGATAGGAAGTAAGTACGCCACACAAACAATTGATAAGTATAGTATGCACGCATTGCGAGCCTTTCATTACTCACACCGCGCTCGATTGCATATCGTTGATTAGTTCTGAGGACGCAAACAAGACAAGTTTAGAGGTTTTGGTGGTACTGATGTCTTTTTACCTATAGGCCTAGGGCTGCAGGTTATGCTAAACTTAACTCTTTGCAAATGGCTTGTCAAAATATATGTTCTCTTCTTAGCGCAAGATTCATTTAAGACCAGAATATCATTTAGTCAAGTCTTGGGAACATAAGATAATTTGGTTTTATCAACTGAGTTGATAATGTGAATTGGCCACCGTAAAGAGATTCGGAAGCTGACGTTTCGAGCGCTAGCCCTTCGTCGGAACATAGCTTGCATTAACGTTTAAAACAGCTTTGTTTTTGTTATATTTTGACACCTTGAAACTTCACTCGCAAATTTCTCAGTAGTCATGCACCTCTTCGGAACCTCTAATTTTATTTGCTCCCGGAGTCATCCACCTCTATTGTTTTCAGGACTAGGGCCATTGTTTCTGTTGTTTATTCTATTGTTTTCTCGGCCAATCCTGTTAGACCTTACGAGAGGTGCGTGGCGCCTCAAATTTCTCGAAAACGCTCTTATAGATTTTTCAAAATTTTGGCATCGTTAAGACAACTATGTCAAGTCCGAGATCCCGACGTCGTATTTCCAAAATTGCCCGTGACGGAGAGTCATGTAAGATGGCGTATGGCGTCTTTTCGTTGCTATGGCTGTTCAGATCCTGGTGAAATGAACCCCATTTAAAACTTTCATCTTTCTCTAATACACCGATAATGCTTCATTTTTTGTTGGGTTGATAATGGAAGTGCTCTAATCGCTCAAAGGTGAACGGTATCGTTACTCAAGAATCCGGTCGAGCCACCTAAAAGTCGTTTGCTAATGGCAAAAGGTAAACCTTGACGTGAGCCTTGATGTTCACCATGATTACAGTCCTGCTACTGTGCGCTTTTGCCGAATTACCAACATTGTAATCAGTGTGGCTTTATTTGATTCGGGGGCGTAATATTTTTACCCATAAAGTAGCTTAACGTGACCTCTATGATAAAAATGTATACAAGTGCTTGATGAATTCTGGATCGTTGAACTCAACTTGGACTACATTGGAATAAAAAGAAACTTGTTCTAATTCTTTTAAACGAGGAAATTATTCAGTAATGTATCAAACACGAAAGTCCGTGCTTGACCACATCACCAAACATCGAAGAGAAAGTTGAAAACAAGACGCTTAGCGGAGTATATTTGACTTGGTTCTAGACGTTTGCACGTGTGGTCAAACACGCAGTCCTTCGTGTTTGATATATATTTTCAATCACGACTAAAACTAAGAAGAAAATTCATGTTTTGTTTACTTTGATGCCATTTGTCGAGCTAAACAGAAGATTTGTTTTCTTACCACAACTCATGGCCATTTGCCGTCTTTCCTTTCAAAGGCAGAAATTATACATACTTTGAATCTACATTGCAAATAGGTGACAGCATGTATCCGCTCTTCATGTAATTTGTCCCTACTATGGAGGGGCTGAGGGTGGAGGGGGGGAGGGGCAACTCTTTGAGCAAAGCCGTATAAAAAAAAATTACGATGTAAATTGGATTATGATTGCGTTACACTAAGTCAACGGAATTAAAATCTTTGCTCACAACACTGCCATGGTCACGGTTCTCTCTCCTTAATAACAATTTGATTAATTATTAATGAGTGTGAGAAATGGGTTCTTTTTTCCCGCAGGTGTGAACCCCTGCCAAAATTACTTTTGCTCCTACTATGCAGTCTGCATAGCCAGCACTCCGACAACTCCGACATGCGTCTGTCTGCCTTGTATTGACCATCAGGTTCAGCCTGTTTGTGGCGTGAATGGAGTCACCTACCAATGTCGTTGTGAATATGAGTATGCAGTTTGCATGGCGCAGATGCCTATTCCAACAAGAAACCTCGGCGGATGTAAACGTAAATTTCACTGCAGTGCATGTATCACTTTGCTATTTTGTCTACGAATCTCTTTGTCTTTTGAGATAAAGCATAGCATTTTATTGTCATTTAAACGTCTACTGCTGAATCCAAATCGAGCGGTCCGGGTTCGAGCCCTAACGAGAGTCATTGCGTTGCATCCTAGGAGAAGGCACTTTCACAGTGACTCTTTCAACGTACCGAGGTGTATAAATGGGTACTGGCCAATTTAATCCTGGGGAAACTCTACGATGTATTAGCATCCCATCCAGAGATGAGTAGAAATACTCCTAGTCGTTTCGTGCTACAGAAACAGTGTTTAAGCTCCAGCCTGATAAGCCATTTGGCTCGTATGCAGACTTGTAGATTCCCTTCCAATAACTCTCTTCTTCCCTTATCCCCCATAGGCACAAGGGATTTTAATTTAAGTCCGTTTTGATCTTTCTTAGCATTTGTTTTTGAACGCGGTCGCGTTGCTCTCCGCTTGAACACAACCGATGTGCAATGCAAAACAGTTTACTTCAAGGAAGCAGAGTTTGAGAGCAGCCGAGGAAGTGTTTACGTACAGACCTCCATCAATTACTTTAACTACAGCGGCAACTTCATCCATGACGCTGCGGTGACCTGGGTCGAGAACGTGAATATCCACTCTTTTGAGGTGTGCGCACTTAAAGCGGGAAGGGCAGAACGGTTGACACCTGATGGCGGGCTCACGTTTGTGGACTTCTTGGCCTTCCAAGAATGTCCTGTTGGAGCGATCAGCGGACGACTTCAGATGCCATCTGATTGGTGGGACGGAACAACTTGCAAAACAATTTCATTTGAAAAGGTCTGCCATAATAGGGCCATTAAGACGAGAAAAATAAGCTTTGGCTTACATAAGTCGTGAACTGGACCATTCATACTAGCACAGCTTACATAAGACGCTGAGTGTTCGTAATAAGTGATTGCTTGGTTTTTCGCGACAAATGCCATGCTTCTGTGTTAGTTGTCATAGTATAATCGTGGAATTCCGCGAGTGGTCGCGCGAGCGCGGGTAAAGCTTGCGCTTGCGCAGTGTCAATTCATGTCATACGTAAGTTGTAAACAGGCCGCAATACCATTTATATGACTGCTTTCGCGTCTTGTGTAAGCCGCGGCTTATTTTAATCGAGCTCAAACCCTTCGTGTTATCTTACATAAGCCGCAACTTGTGTAAGAAGAGAACTGGTTAAAATGTGCGAACTTGTTTGAATGGAGCCTACACAATTAGCAAGAAAACGCGCAAAATTAAAAAAAAGGCTGAAACAAGTGAGATTTTTGCCATAATGGCGTGCCAGAGCTGGTATTTTTAAATCCCCAACAAGGCTCCTAAGTAGACCAGGTCAGCACAAAAAAATCCACCAGTTGTTATAACGCACTTATAAATACACAGAGCCCAGCCTGGTGGCAGCTTGTTTTTTACTCAGCCCCTCTGACTTGTCTACTCTCGATTTATATACATTATTATACATCAGACTCACTATGAAAAACCTGATTGGTCGAGAGCATTTAATCAATTCACAATAGCTTGTGAACTTGACATGATAAATGCAATATCTGCAGCAGATATTGCATTTATCATGTCAAGTTCACAAATTACCTGGTTACCAAGCCCCTTGGAGTGTTCCCAGAAACAAAATGGCTGAACGCCTAATGAACGCCTAATGAATGCATAATGGTTAAAAAATGTATAATAAAACAATTATTGAATTTGGTTTTCGCATGATATCATGAATTATGAAAACCTCGTGTCTGTATTATGTGCCTGAGCCTTCGGCTTCGGCAGATAACACAGACCTCGGTTTTGATAATTCATGATATCATGCTCAACCTCATCCAATAATTGTTTATTAACAGATATCATTGACAGATATTTAACTGCTGCATATAATTTAGACGTCAGATTGGTTTTGTGATTTCAACAGGCATTCAGCGAGGTCCCGTACATCTTGTTGACCGCTGAACACAAAGTACTGGGTCAAAAACATGACGCGACTACAGTCTGGGTCGAGAACGCTCGCAAAATCGGTTTTACTGCCTGTTCAAGAGAAATGCAAAACTTTGATGGACTTCATGAGAACATCACGCTGGTGAGTCTACTGAAATTTTGCTATCTCTCGTTAGTATCATTCATTCACTTCTCGCAGGGGCAAGAGAGAATATCTGTGAAAACAAGGAAGGCTAGATTGTAGAGTACCGGGCCATTCATTTACACCCCATTAAATTTGAATTGTTCCTTTTGTTTCTATATGCTTCAGTTCGTTCTTAGAAGCGTTGAAGGAAATGTTAATATGAGGCCCGGTATTGTAACATAAATTTCCGATTTCCGATTTCAGGTGTCCGAATAAAGAAGCTAATTTTCCGATTACACTGTCCGGTTACAACTCTGCAGATTAATTAGAGCCAAATATTTAAGAAATAGAAAACATGTACCGTGTTTGTATGGAGTTATATAAACACGAGTGGAAGTTTGGGAGAACGAGAAATGCTGTGGCAACACGAGCCGTAGGCGAGTGTTTCCACAGCTTTTTCGAGTTCTCCCAAACTTTCACGAGTGTTTATATAACTCGATAAAAAAACGGAGTACATGTTTTCTATTTCTTTTAGAAAACACCGCGATGAGAAAAAGGAAAACAACTTGTTAACTTTGATCATCAAAATGTGAATTCTCTTTGCTCGCGCCATCACTACGTCAACAGCGCGCGCTAGTTCTGTGTCTCCATCGAGTTATACAAACACAATTATGAACCAATCAGCGCGCGTGCTTTCTTAGGACTGTTTTCTAAAGCAGTTTATGCACCAATCACACTTTAGGAAATTGTAATTGTTATGACTAGTAATAGTAATTAGATCGAGAATTTTAACAAAGCTAGGTTTGTTGAGCTCAAAGTACTAAAGCTAACAATCATTTAGTAATACTAATTGGACCGAGTAGAGTACAATTCAGTGAGTAATCGCGCGAGTAATTTCAAAATCGGACGAGCGCGAAGCTCGAGGCCGATTTGAAATTACGAGCACGATTACTCCCTGAACTGTACGACACGAGGTCCAATTACTAATTAATCGTATCTATAACAAATTTCGGAATTAAGAATGTCTTCTAAGAACTTTTTGGAGCGAGAACGTCTGTACGCTTTCCCTAAGTTTTGAAAACTGTAGAAAACATTGGGAAGGAAGCCATCAAAGTGCACGTAATTGACGTGGAAATCACGTGGTTATCCAATTACAAAAAGTTCAAATCGGACACCTGTAATTGGACACCCACGTGATTATGCGCCGATTACGTGACAAATAGGTGCCTGGGGAACCAATCACGACGTTATAGATACGATTAATAATGGTAATAGGACTTAAGTGGAGTCCAATTCGGTCTGTAATCATACGAGTGATTAACAAAATCGGACGACCGCGAAGCGGGAGTCCGATTTGTTAATCACTAGTATGATTACAGACTGAATTGGACGACACGATGTCCTGTTACCAATTAATCAAAACTATGACAAAATTTGAGAAACGAACAAACCATCGATTGAGCGCTGAACGATTTTAAAACGTCGTTATGAATGCTGAAAAAGCCCAGCAGTTTATTCAACAAAGTACACCGCAACAGCGCGCGCAAAATGACGCGTACTGTCCAATTACAAGCATGACGTGTGCAACTGTCCGATTAATGCTCTAATCAGGGCTGCTGATGACGAACCAGATTCGAGAATTTTGTTATAGTTTTGATTAAAAATAAAATGAATGGATTAAGTCCAGAAATTGTGATATTGTAGACGATAAATAATGAATACAGTTCTCCAAGTTTAAGAGGTGTGAGTTGTTCTAAATTTTGAGATATTCGTCGAAATGTTCTGTGCAAAATTACAGAGCTTAGTATGGAGCCGCCATGTTGGAGAACCTCCTTGGTAAATCGTGCAAACATCTGGAACTTACTTTGGCTACCTAGTCGACTGATTTTCTGAACCGAGCCAAAAAAACGTTTACACAAGCACTTTTCCTAACTCTTTAAACCCCCTAAAATGGTGAAAAATCACGACATAAGTGTATATTTTTCGACACACATGTCACACACCGCCATAACTTCGAAATTCATAATGCACTGGTTTCCGAACGAAGGATGCTGTTGAGCTGGAAAGTTGTAAGCAGATATAAATTTAGTACCTGTTATACCTGATGAGGATAAAACCTTCATTGACTCTTTAGTTTTGGATTTGAGAATTTGATGACGTCAAGTGCACACACTGTATTGAATACCTATCATTGGATACCCACTTGATTTTCATATCAATTGCACCTGCTTCAATGGCTTTCTTCACAATGTTTCCTTCAGTTCTCAAAACTTACGAAAAACGCTACAGACGTTTTCGCTCATAAGAAGACATTTTTAATTCCAAAATTTGTTATCGATACGATTAATTAGTAATTGGGCCTCGATTCGTACAATTCATAATGGTAATTGAACTGAGTGGAATGCAATTTGGTCTGAAATCATACGCGTGATTTCAAAATCAAACGAGCGCGAGGCGCGAGTTCGATTCGAAATCACAAGTATGATTTCAGACCAATATTGTATTGTACGCTAAGAACCGATCACATTGCAAAGATAACCAGTGGATTTAAGGTGATTCCCGAGTTTTGCATTGCGCATTCCTACTGCGCACGATTTTTGCGTCATCAGCGCGCACACATGAGCGCGCGCACGTACAAAACGTAAGAGATTTCCCTCAAACTAAGCTCGATAGCGAGAAAAATGCTCTTTTTCTCTTAAACGAGCACGGTGACCCCAACTTTTTATTTTATAAATTCAATGAGAACAATATCCGCAATAACTGAGAACAAATTTGGCAGAAATCTATAGCTACTTTTTTGGCAAATGAAATAAATGTTACAGATAGAAGACGTAAAAGGTCCAATAGAGCAAGTCCAAATTATGTTTCCTTTAAAGGATAAAATATCAATTAATAATGCAGGGTATTTGAAGCCATTTTTTTCTGGGACGTAGATGAATAAGCAATCAAAAAAAGTCGAACTCTGTGTGATATAATAGACCGTACTGAAAAATAATCGAGCTTATTTGTTTCGCACTGAGATAGCCTACGTCACTTAAATAACCATATTTGTCAGCATCGTGGCATGAAAACAAGCACGGTGACCCCCTCTCTTTATTACGTTTTTAACATCTCCTTGTACTGTAATGACACCATACCAAGTTTCATCGAAATCTATGGCGGGATCGTTTACTGGGGAATCACCTTAAGGTGATTCCATAGTTTTTCATTGCGCATTCCTACTGCGTACGATTTTTGCCTCATCAGCGCGCGCACATGAGCGCGCGCGTACAAAGCGTAAGAGATTTCCCTCAAACTACGCTCGATAGCGAGATAAATGCTCCTTTTCTCTTAAACAAGTACGGTGACCCGCACTTTTTATTTTATAAATTCAATGAAAACAATATTCTCAATAACTGAGAAAAAATTTGGCAGAAATCTATGGCTATTTTTTTTTTTGGCAAATGAAATAAATGCTACAGATAGAGACGTAACGGGCCCAACAGAGCAAGTCCAAATTATGTTTCCTTTAGTGGATAAAAATATTTATTATTAATGCAGGGTATTTGAAGCCATTATTTCTGGGACGTAGATGAATAAAAAATCAAAGAAAGTCGAACTCTGTGTGATATAACAGGCTGCATTGGAAAATAATCACGCTCATTTGTTGCGTAGGAGATCACCAAAAGTCATCTTAATAACCGCATTTGTCAGCATTGTTTTTAATATCTCCTTATCTCGTAACAACAACATACCAAGTTTCATCAGAAATCTATGGTGGGTTCTTTTACTCGGGAATCACCTTAATTAAAGGAGTAATCGTGCTCGTAATTTCATTACTTGCTAGATTACTCCCTGAATTGTACTCCACTCGGTCCAATTAGTATTACTAAATGATTATTAGCTATAGTACTTTGAGCTCAACAAACCTAGCTTTGTTCAAATTCTCGTCATCCCTTTTAATTCATCGTTAATTGTTTTCAACAGAACTGGATTGCATTTAATTCTCTTCCATCAGAACTCTCTGGCAAAGGGAAATTCGTAGACTTTCCAAACAGCAAGCTGCCCAAAGCCGGATATCACAACGCATACTGCGAGGTAAATCGCTTCAAAGCTAGTTTGACGCGTTACTTCGTCAAAAACTAGACGCGGGTCCTAGTGGAATACCTGTTACTTTTCAAAGAAATCCAAGGCAATATTCTGCTTGATTTCTAGGACACCAAGTTTAACAAGACATACTCTTCCACGCCCACGGTCATAGTGTCAGCGTGTCACAGCTCGGGAGTAGGATCTTGGCACAACGTAAAGCCGGAACACAACAGTATTGCACCATGGGTAGAGGTAGTACGATATCACAAAATAGGCTTTGACTTGTGAAATCTCACAAGGAGCTCTTGCATCCGTTTAGGATATGGATAAAAGATCAAGAAACCTTTATCGCGCGTGTTTTGTGTATTGTAGCGGCCATTTTGAATATTTTTATACGCGCGCGATCTGCTTTATCGCGCGTGTTTTGTGTTTTGTGGTGGCCATTTTCAATTTTCAATATGCGTGTGATCTGCTAGTGCTGGGTCTGGAACCGAAATTTCGGAAATTACTCGTAACCTGCTCGAAGTTCTAAGAAAATGACTTTTTTATCTTCGGTGAGCGATCGACACCGCCCCCCCCCCCCCCCTCCGAGAATTTACCAGTATTTCCCCCGTCCCAGACTTCTTAAATTTCGATTGCCAAACCTCACACTAGCAGACCACGCGCGTATTAAAACTTTAAATGGCCGCCACAAAACACAAAAAAAACAGCGCGACAAAGGTAGGTCGATCTTTTTTATTCATATTCTAAACGGATGTGAGGGCTCCCTGTACAATCACCTGAGAGGTGGTGTCTAAATGATCGGCAATTTAAACGCTACAAAAGCCTTCGGAAAATTGTTGGAAATACTTCGGTATTTTTTTGATATTTTAACTCAACGGGCTGAAGGCACGAGTTTGCAACCCGAGTTTACAACACTTAGATTTCTCAAACAGAACGGCTGTGTCAGATTGACTCCCGCCCAGTCACTATATCATGCGACTGTTTCAAAAAGAAAGTGGTCTGGATCGAATGGAGTGTGCGGGGAGTTTTGCCTTGCGCGCCTATTCTCGTCCCCAGCAACCGCGCTTCTTTTGGTCAGCACCAAGAGTCACGAACTCTGGCCGGGTCCGATTTTTTGAGTATGCGACGAGAATTAGTTTTGTACGCAGTCAGTCAGATTTGTCAGACCTGACTCTGAGCCTGCGCGGAGTGACGGTAAGTCCTTGAATCGCAGACTTCCGGTGTTGGACCTTCCTAGAGGTCGCTATTGTTGGTGCAGGCCAAAAGGAGCACGGCCTCTGGGGACGAAAATGTTGCGCGCCTCAATCCACCCTAGCATCCAATCTTCTCTCCCCAAAATGCGTAAACAGCGACTGGGTGCGAGTTTGAGGCTGCGGTAAAACGTTAAGTTCGATTTCCGATCTCTCTCAGGCCGGACCGCGTCGATTTGTAAGATTTTGGCAATGCGTGGTCTGGAGGGGGTACTCCCTAAAATGGGTTATATAGGTATGAGCAGTTCTAAAGAGTATGATGTTTCGCCCGTTTAGGTCATAAATAGGGTATCGATTTTGGCCTTTTTGCATTCTATTCTTGAATTGGGTATTTTTTTTAATGCTGAAGTTCTTTCAGTATGTTTATAAGGAGAAGCTTCGTTTTCGTCATTACCGATAAGACCATCACAACAGAAGCCCTTCATAAATTATATTTAGGACAATTGTGCCAGCCGCAACAGTCATAAATAGGATGTAAAATTTTTGGCCAGGTCATAAGTTAGGTAGAGAAAATCGCAGAGAACTGGTCATAAATGGGGTAAGGGTTTTGGGAAGCAGGCCGCATTCCTCACCCCCTTCCCCCCCCCCCTTCCCTCCTTCCCTCCCCCCAACCAGGGGACACTCTAACCCTAAATGCAGAGGGCGCATAACTCGAAACTTAAGAAAAAGAGGATGTTGCTTTATTTACTTCAGACTGACTGATTCTGACGCATACATGTAACGAAAAGCCCATTGTAAAATGCTGACGCTGTTAGAGAGTCTTTGATCTTAACGCCATCGAAACGAAATGACCTGGTTGGACTGCCGGCCTATGCAGCCCTGCGTAGCCGACTGATTAATGCTTCGTATTTATTTTTACGTTTTGCAGCATATCAACACCACTGATTTCCGAGTGTGCATTAAAGAACTTCACAATCCAAACGGATATGATCCAGTCAAAGTAGCCACGATGATGATTGGGGAATAAAGTTGAAAAGCATTTGAATTAGTTCAGTATGGATTAAAATTGTCATCAGAAAAAGATTTCATGTTTTCTGTTTTCGTGTCTTTTCTTTGCACTAAATGAATCAACTTTCAGTGCTTTTTTTTATGAATCGGTCCCAAACAGAAGCCTGGTCCTTAACATTTAATGCTCGCTTGCCAGTTACGATTACTGTGCAGCCCTGTCTTACTACGACGACGCCAAAGACAACGTCGATTAGAAAAAAAAATTAAACGTTACCTGCGAGATACTCTCAAGTCATTTACTTTTTTTGTCACTGTCAAAGCTATCACGAAACTGAATCTGGGACACCACACTAAATTTGAAATTGAATTTCAAAAAATTAGCCGTCGTAGTTCACGTTCTTCAGACAACGCAGGACTTGGTCATTTCACGTCGTTGATTCGCAGAGGACGGCAAAGAAATGTACAAATATTTATAACACACGTGCAGAACCATTATTCTGCTCATTGAACTTTTTGTTTCGCGACGTTCCCGTTGCCTTTTCCGTCGTAGTTGTCTTAAACTCCCTAGAATTAATACCGCCAGCTCTTCACGAATCTCTGTTATTTTTACATGGGTGTTCTTTTTCTACTTTGGGAATTCGTTTATATATTAACATTGCGCTTTCAAAGGAGGGGTTTAATATCTTTACAGTCGGCCTTACGGGCGAAATTGGCTGCAATCACTGTCATAAATCGCTGGACTGACAACGGCCCTCCCTCCTTTTTTGCAACGTTAAAGAGAGGAAAACATCGCTTCAATTATTAACAGTTAAACACGGAAGTAGGAGATAACGCGCGAAGCTCCGTGTATGTATCCACAATGTGTCAGCAATGGGTTCAGAGGGTTTATTTATTGGTTCTTTTGTGGCTTTACTGGTTATGATTATCAGTTGAGTTAGGTAGGACGAGACCAGGTTTAACACAACTTCCGTTGTTGTCAGGGTGTCACGGGCGACTGGCTTCGGCTTTCATTGGCCACTTGTCGGCCTTTCACGTAACTGGACACAAAGCGCGGGAAATTGCAAGCGACCATCTTGTTACCATTGGAAATCAGGAAAGTTACCCGTGGCAACATCGTAATTTTATAACATAAAGCAAAGCGCTTGCTCTGATTGGTTAATTCAGCGTCTACTATTTGCCCATGGGTGTATGCTGCTGACGTACTCAATAACTAAAGCAAAGGCCGCGCTTTGTGACTAAGTAGCTCAATAAAAACACTTCTGTTGTTCCAGTGTCTCAATGTTATAAAACAAATGGTAAACGCCACAGTGTCCACTATTGAGTTATGGATGCACTTGGGAGGTTTGCTAAGCGCTCAAGAAGCTTTTTTCGTGCTTAGCAACCTCCCGCGTGCATCCATAACTCAATAGTGCATGCTATGGCGTTAACCATTTGTTAATTACAGCTTAAGTCCAAAACTTCGTCACCAAAGCTCCCTCGCGCCTTACTAAACTGACAACCGTAGTATAACCATTGAGAACAACACGATGAAAAAAAGTGAAAAAGGTGAGAAAATGGAAAAATTAATGAGACTTCCTTGACTTATCTTAACTTTAACCTCAGGTTTGTCGTGGAGATTTTCACGACGGAAGCTTATGCCCCAACATTCAAAATTCAAAAATCAATTGTTCTTTGACACAAAATTTCACATAAGGTCAAAGTCGCCCTATTGGTGATCACAAACTAAAAAATTCCAAAGCTCTGGTGATAAGATTTCTTTTTCATACATTTCCATGTGTAGGGTTCTTGTGAGATTTACCGAGCTAATATTAGCACCAGGTTCTCGGTAGTTGGTGACAAGATTTTATTTGATTATATGCAAATTCATTTTTTTTTTAATTTCCTTACATAACTTTATTAATTTACAATACATTGAACATTTTTCGTATCAACCCTAGTTATTCACACTTCTTAATATTCATATACATCATAGTATAGTGTACTATGCGAACAATTACAATAATATCTTGCATAATTACTTACATTATAACATATATTGTGGTGAAAGGGCTAGGATAAATATTAAAATCATTTTTAATGTTATTCGAGAAGGTAGAGAATGATGCAAATTTGCTGGAGCGCTCTTTTTTTTTTATTTTCTAGAGTTTTTCTATTTTGTATTTTAATAAGAGTTTGTTTACAAAGTCTCCAAGAAAAATTGGTTTGTCGTGTAATTTACAACTATAAATATAGTACCTCATGGATAGCATCGTGTAGTTAAATTTCTTTACTAGCTCTTTATTATACGAACGCTTGTCTAGGCCAAAAAGTTTTTCTTCAAGGGTTGGGTTGAACTTTGAATTATTTCTTGCATTAAACCATTTAATGACCTCAGTTTCGAAGGAAATTACGAACCGACAATCTTTGAATGAATGGTCAACGGAATCTTTTTCTCCACAGTATAAGCAATCATCATCTGGTTTGATACCAAAACGGCATAGCTCTTTTTTAGTAACTATAATGCGATGAATCAGCTTAAACTGAAATTCTCTTAACTTGGTTTCTTTGCATAGATTTTTTAGGGAGGTAAATGCTTTTCTCCAGGAGTCTTCATTCATATGCATAGATAGATTCTCGTTCCATCTTCTAGGACCTGTATGTTCAGCAGTATCGGTCTTCACATTTAGTAGTTTGTAAAAGTCAGAGATTTTGGCCTTATTTAAGACGAGCTGAGTGGATTCATTAAGTTGGATGGTAAAGTCTTCAGTGGAATATAATTCCTTTTTGATTGGATCGCTGAGTTTGGCTTTGTTCAGTAGATCTTTTGGAATAGCACTTATAACCTGATAGTATTGAAGAAAGTTTGATTTGCAAGAATATTTGTTGTTAAATTCCTGATACGACAATATAGTGCCGGCGTCGTCGAGAAGATCTTGGATGGATAAGATACCCTTGTTAAACCAGTCCCTTAAAAACAGTGGTTTGCCTTCTATAAGTATCTCTTTATTATTGAACAGAATTAAATCCTGTGCTTGATCAAAAACATCAAGATTCCTCAATTCGTTGAAATACATTATGCAAATGCATGCTATTTATTTAAAGTGCCACTAACCCCAATTTTTTTTTCCTTTTAATAAAATCTACTAGTTTCCCTGATTTCATCAACGAAAAAATTATCTCGATTGATAAAATTCTTGCGTTTCTATAGGCGTTTGAACATGTAATTTCTATATGTTCACGACCGCGCAAAGTGGGAGCTGGGTGGGGTTACTGGTGACGTCACTTCGAGAACCGAGCTGAAACCAGTCAAGAGACTTTTGACTGAGCTTGGAGGGCTTTCAAAACATTTTTGGGTTATTTGTGATTTATATTATATCGAAACCGAACAAGATTTTTACGTAAAAGAACTGTATCATCTAGCATTACAATTTGGAGTCTAGCTACTATTCCGATGTATATTTCTTTTTTCCATTTCGAAGTGCGGGTCACCAGTGGGGATTGCCGCGTTGTAATTTTTGCCAGGATCAGGATTGACAATTTACCGGTCTATTTGAGTTATAACGGTACAAGTAATGGCAGTAGAGTTAACTTACAGCTCTTAAAGAGTTATAAAGATGTTGCATATTCGTACCACCAAATCATGGCAAATCCTTCGTTAGGATATTGAAAAGAGGTTCAGTATAGTATCAGTTAAAGAAATACATCTCCACTTCACTGTTATTTGGAATAAAATGTCCATTTTACGTACGCTGGGAGTTCTCGGCTTTTTAGTTTGCGTTTCGGTTGACTGACAATCGCATTCTTCTTCCCGGCAGCACGACGAACTCCGTCGGTAGCTCTAGAGTCGAATTCAGTTTTCTCACATAGTAATAAATGCTTGATCCATTCTAAGTTTAAAATTTAGATATATTTCGTTTCTCAAAGACAAAGCTCAAAGAACGAAACAATTCTGTATTCGGTACGGCTATTGAGATACACGGTCGGATTACGGCTTCCAGTGTGTGTGTGTTTTTATTAAAATCCACAAATACATAGCTAGTTCACCAGTTAATTCGAAGGCTCAACAATCTTAATCGCTTCGTTGTAGGACGCAGATTTTATTTACTATTCGTTCAAAAATGTGTCTATTTCGAGTAAAAAAACGATGCGTTTAGTCTACCGGGTGAGTTCATATGATGGACTCGGAGGATCGATCGCTTGCGCTTGGAATAGTCAGATGGCTTCCAGCTTATCCCAAATTCGTGTCGTATGCAGTACCATGAAAATGTCAAACTTTCCACAAGAGATAGACAAGAATATACATGCCATGAAAAGCTATAGGTTTTTATAGCTACGGGGAACCCGAGATTGAAGAAATCCCTGACGGCTCCCCGACGTTCGCTTCGCACAGATCAGCCCACTTATTTGGTCTTTTTTCTCGTTTCTGGTCGAGTTTCATCGGGATAGAGGTATCGAATGAAGAGGAATACTCTATCCTACGTATCCTGTATTGCTACAGTCTCCAACAACACATCTTCTTTGCATTCTGCAACGATTTGGACACACACTATCGCATGACGTCAGAAGCCAACTCGTCCCATTCTCCGCTATTCCTCGGTCGTGAACATGGAAATGTGCAAAATTATAAACTTTGACAATTCGTAGAAAATTAACAAAATTAGCTACAACGATAATTTTTTTTGCTGTGGTGATCAGGAGAAAAAGGAAATTTATATTAGCGAAAAGAAATTTTGGGGATTAGTGGCACTTTAATAATTAAATAAATTAAACACATTTAACATTTATAGATGCAAAATCTGACCCACTATTACCCTTGCAAAATGACCCAAGAGAAGAAACAAAAACCGAGGCAAATTAATTTTAAGTAGATTTTTTTAAAGTCACTTGAAATGAAAGAGTCATTTTAGACTCATTTTATTTGCTTTTGTTCACAGTTTAGGCTGGTAAAAGCTTACTTTTCCACCTAAACAACCCATCGACAAAAGTGAATGTGTCGGCGAAAACCTGCAAGTCACCACAGCATGTTTATGGCTGATGAGTGTTTTCAAATCACACAGTTCTGAAGGTGTGCTATGAACACAAGTTGCCAGTTCATCACACTCTGAACTGAAGCCAAGGATTCTAGCAGAGTTACCAAAAGGTGAACAAATGATTCTTCCGTCACTGCTGAAGCAGTGTTCCTTTATGTAACCTCTGGCAACATTGGGTTCTTGTATGCTGTGAGTGAGGCGTCGTGGAAGCTGAGAACTACTTTCTGCATCTGAAAAGAGAAGACAAAGACATACACTCATTTAGACACAGTACTAGAAGTAATCATAGATTATAAGTGCGTTCCTATGGGTGTGTTTTTTTTTCTATCCACTCCCTCAGCCTACCAGTATTAAAGTCATGGTGACTTGAAAGCGTGACAGAAAATCGGCGTTACATCTATCCTATCCCCCACTCAAGAGAGGTTTGTCAAGTTGGCTAATAAGTATGCATTAGCCACCAAAATGGGCATTACCATCAGCGAAATGTATATTTGCTAAAAAATTGGGACCAAATCTTTCAAAGATGGAAGTCAGGACATTTGTAAGAATATAGACAGTAATTTGTGACCAGTTACTGGCTTCTAAGGCTAACATTTTCAAGAGGTAAGCTTTTATTAACCTGTACGTGGCGAAGGACATGTGGTGTACAAATTGAATAAATTATCAGCTTTGCATGGAGCCACTTTGTTTTTAGTTTCGTTCTCTTTAAATTTGTAACTCGCCGAAGTCATTTCTTGTCTAAATCACTTAAGAAAAGTTTGACAAAGATGTTCTCATTCAGTTTTCAGCTCTCAGGTGATAATTCTGGATTTCTTGGACCAAAACGTTGCTTCGTGTTATGTTCAGGTTTTTTGGTTGCTATAGGCGACCGTGGCTCCCTGTGTTTACTCACTTGACAAGCACTTGAGCGAGGTATCAATTACAAATTCTAAATAACTAAAACTTGTTTTGTTCGATTTTGCTGAACTGCTGAATTGCTGATGAGTGGTAGTTATTAACGCAAAAAGTGATAGATCACTTTGAAGTAATTTTTTAAGAGATTTTTTGCAACGCATGGGTTCAGCGTGATTTTGAAATCTGGGATTTTTATTTACCCCGATGAAAAAATGAATATATAACAATTATTCCATGAGCCCGCATTGGATATGAAGTGATAAAATAACCAATGAGCATGTAGCGCGAGTTGGTTATAATCACTTCATATCCCACAAGGGCGAATGGAATAATTGTTTTAGTAAATTCTCAAACAGGGTTTTGCTGCCGATTTTTATTTCCACAATTTTACAAAGTGAAAAATTTTAAACTTGACACACTATTTTCCATATGACGTGAAACTCTGACTATTGGCTCATAGTCAGAGTTTTTTGGCCAATCAAAAAGCTAGAAATGCAATAGTTGCAGCTGAGAATTTACTAAAAAATTATATCTGTTCCGAGAAGAATTTCCAGTGAAAAAAAAAGATTTTGGATGGTAAATGTGCACAATTCAAAGACCCACGCTTTACGAAACAAAGACCCAGCACTCCAAAGAAATGCACAGCACATGGTTTGGCGATGATGTCATTTGTTTTGCCCCTGCTGTGGGGGAGGGGGGGGGGAAATTGGTGTCGCAACTTTGATGCAAGGTCCACTGTCCCATAAAACTCAACTCAGGACCGCATTGTGACTGCGTTCTGCAAACACAAAAACACCAGTTACAAGACTGATATAATTTATTTTTTAAAAAAAGAAAGAAAAAGAAAAACTGATTTACATGTTTGCTGTGTGGGAGTACGAAGACAGTTAGCAATTTATCTCATTTCTAAAGTTGATAAAAGATCTAATGGCTCTGATGTTAGATAGAAGGCTATTCCACAAATGAGCCCCACTGTGCTGGAAACAGGCCACAATCGGTACGGGACTTAGGCAGAGCCAATTTGTTTTCAGTATTTCTGAGTCCATAGTCAGTGCTGAAGGGTTTAAAAAACTGTAGGACTTGCAGGTACATGTACTCTGGAGACTGATCATTCAAAGTTTTAAACATTAATTTCAAGTTTTTCTTTCTCATTCTGATGTGATAGAGATTATCCCGTCCTAGCTTACCGCATAGGACAGTAGTGCTAGAATGTAGTAATAAGACATGCTGATAACCCTATGGTGCAATTTTGAAGTTTTTGTACAGTAATTTGTCAGCTAACTCAAAATGATAAAATAGGTTGTTTACCATTTACCCAGGAAAAATTTTGGAAATTTTAGTCAGAATGTAAATGGTAAGACAATTTTGGCTCAACAGAGCATAGTGGTCCAAAATCTTGAGTCAAATATCTGAGTGCAAAATGTGCTTACCATTTACAATTTTTCACCAGCATCTTGGACCAGTGGCGGATCCAGAACTTAAGGTTCTTTCATTTTTTTCTTTTTTAACCCAAAATAAGGGAGGGGGGCTGGGCCCCCCAGGCCCCTTCCCCTAGATCCACCACTGTGGACATAAGATCAGGTTGAACTTGTCCTTTTGGTAAATTGGGAGGGGGGGTGGGGGGTTGAGAAAATGGTTAACAGCCAATCCAAACAGGAAGTGCAGGCATTTTTGCTTACCATTCAACCATTTGGATAAACCATTAATGACCTGGTTTCTCTATGTAAATCATAAACAGCCCAAGTGTCCCCCCTCACTAACCAGCGTTTGTGAAATGGCTATGATTTTTTTGGTTAATACATGTACATGTATGCTACTGTAGATCGAAGTTTTTGCTCACTCGTCAAAAATGGTGTATTTGGTCAAAATGCCCTTTACAGTTTTTCATCTAGCGCGCTTAATTTTCACGGGCCAAACTAGCCATTTAGATATGATATATCCATAACATATCTCTTTCTTTAGAACCTTTTAATTGTCAAGATGTTTGCATTCTAGAGGAGTTATGACCCTCTAAAATCCGAAATTTTACATGTAAATTAAAGTGCCATAGTTGTATTTTTCAAACGGCCAAGAAGTAGACAAAACGTGTTTACTTCAAAATGAATTTTAGCTCAAAAGAATGACTAAAGGGTAAATTACAAACTGTGTGAATATAAAATCCAGGCAAGTTCCCTTCTTTCTGTACTGGTGTGTTGAAAATGTACAATTTTGGGTAAATACCATCGGCCATCTTGGTTGGTTGAGCTCCTAGATTTCACAAAATGCGAACTAGCTGGGACTTTGAAAGTATATTTCTGAAAATAGTTCACCAAAAGGGTCATTTTGACGCAATAAAATAAAATCCGAATTTTCCAAACTGTCACCGGATTCTCCATATTTACTGGTAGTGGCTCTTAAATTGCTGAGTCAGGTCACAGACCCACAGTTATCAGTGCCCTAAAAACTCTGTTGTTCTAGAAAATATCCATACCCTTTCCATGTTTTTTCTTTTTAACTCTGACCCTTCCCCCTCAAACCTATCCAACTAGAAATTCCAGTTTTGGCATCACACTTTTCTTTTGGCTTTTGCTTGAAGTGGGTGTGGATATTTTCTGGGACCACAAGCTCAGGAAGGATATGCAATATCTTACTTGAGTAGAACCAAGGTCATTTAGGTAGAAATTACAATCACACACTCGGCTGTACTTACCATCCAGGCTTGTATCAGCTACATCCTGAATATCATGGAGCACAGTCCACTCGTTACGTGATTTCTTACACGTGTAACGTGCAAGCGTGCACCAGCCATATGGATGAACCTCCAGTGATGAAATACACCAAGGGCTGCATTCTTCCGGGAAATCTTGAATTATCTCCAAAGAGTTACGTTCCTTACTTGGCCACAGATGGCTAGCAAAGCTAACAGGGGAAGATTCTGAGGCACCCCAATATGGGTACTCCTCTCCTTCCACATCAAACTGTAAATAGTCAAGGTTTAAATTATGCACCACAAGCAATTTACCAGGAATGGCAGAGATGACCATTTTGGAACCATCTGGACACATTTTCATGCGGATCAAATTTGAAAATTGCAGAACAGTCTTGTAACGGGGCCCCTCTTCATTGGAGTACCTATTTATGTCCCAGGTCCTTACAGTATCATCAAAAGCTGATGTCACAAGAAGCCCAGAAGGCCTGTGGTACTCAATGCTTTTCACCCAGTTCGAGTGTCCTTCTAAGCTGAACACCTTACTTTTAAGGTTCCTGGAGTCCCATAGAGCTATTGTAGTATCATCTGAGCATGTTACAAAACTCCTGGTGTCCAAAAAGCGTACACAGTTCACGCAATCTCCATGGGCTGCCCGTATCATCTTTGTCAACTTTTGGCTCAGTGGATCAAACACAAGTAAGCTATGTTTCTCACAAGCGGCAACGAGAAGATCGCCAGACGGCGAAAACTCCAAATTAAAAATTGCTCCGTGTCCTCCTTTGTCTAGAGTGGTTTCAGGATCCCAAATATTTTTCAGCGAGAGATGTTTGTAATATTTTGATGAAACAACATCGCTTCGTTCAGCCATGTACAGTCCGTGAATCTCGCGGTGTCTCAGGTAGGACAGTGAACTCCATGTTTTAGAGGTTTTATAGCTCCCTTTGTTGTTGACAGCTGCGTCTGGCTTTGACTCTCCCATGCCAGAAAATAAGGATTTAGTCGAAATTCAAAATATCTATTCCAAACTCGGTTGAACCACAATATGAAAGTTTTGGCCCTCTGCGCACTTCAGACTTGATGGACTGGGGAGACTAAAAGAGATTGACTCCAGTTTCTTTTGTCCGTGACACTAAAGCGAGGATACTTGCCTGCGGGCTGCCGCGCGCTTTATTCTGGGGGTAGGTATGTGAGGCTCCAAAGGGTTTGGGTTTTGATCGGTTTTGTCAGAAAAAGGGTATAGATTTTTGACAAGTTTGGTTTGAAATAGTGTATGTTTTTCACTCTGGTTTGCCATTGGCATGTTTTTTTAAGGAGCAGTTTTTTTTTCAGCATTAGCAAATTTTGTAGCACTTCTCAAGTGTTAACACAAATGGAAACCATTATATTATTTAAGAAATAGAAAACATGTACCGTGTTTGTATCGAGTTATACAAACACGAGTGGAAGTTTGGGAGAACGAGAAATGCTGTGGGAACACGAGCCGCAGGCGAGTGTTTCCACAGCTTTTTCGAGTTCTCCCAAACTTTCACGAGTGTTTGTATAACTCGATACAAACATGGAGTACATGTTTTCTATTTCTTTTAGAAAACACCACGACGAGAAAAAGGAAAACAACTTGTAAACTTTGATTATCAAAATGTAAATTCTCTTTGCTCGCGCCATCACTACGTCAACAGCGCGCGCTTAGTTCTGTGTCTCCATCGAGTTATACAGACAGGCTTTTTGACCAATCAGCGCGCGTGCTTCCTTAGGACTGTTTTCTAATTAACATTATTATTCCATGAGCGCACGTTGGCTATGAGATGATAGATAGCCAACGAGGCGCATAGCGCCGAGTTGGCTATAATCATCTCATATGCAACAATCGCGAGTGGAATAATCGTTTTATTAAAAACTCCCCAAAAATAGAAAACTAGACTATAATAACAACAAAAAGGCCGAACAAATCGTGCATACGCTCGCCATTTTTGTAGATCATGGTATAATGGCTCACATACCATGATGGCTAAGCCAATGAAAGCTCTCCATTTGCATTATCCAATGTCCAGTTTTTAATAATTCTGGTTAGCTTCAGTCCTATATTAGCCGTGTACAAATGTTAGCGGTCTGATAGGGTATGCATTTTTTTGTTGAACTCTAAAATGGCTTGGTGGTTTTTAAGCAATTTAGTGCGCTAAAGAAAGCGGCAAAGCCATGATACCGAGTGCTAAAGCCACAAGAGGCCTGGGAGAGAAGAGAGACAAGTTCGCCGCCTTGTGCAAGTGTGCTCAAATTGCTAAAATATAAAAGGCCAAGCTACGCAGGTTAGTCTTGTTAGATTTGCTCGAGCCTCAAACTTTCAGTGAAAATGCACAGGGCATTATTTTGTAATATTTATCTTTCACACTAGCAAAATTTTTAGCAGCTGCACACTAAAATTCCTAAAAACTCAAAGGAAGATCATGGTTTTGATTTCATCTACATGTTAAGATTAGCCTCCAACGCAGACACTTTTTGGGCTCCTTGTGCAATCCTCCTACCCCACAAACACAATTGTGTGATGAGCCCAAAGAAATTGCCTGCATAGGAGGCTTGCTAAGGCAAGATAATCTCACTATCACGACAGTTAATATACATCTGTTAAGGAGGAGAGCATCTTTATAATGCTTTAGTTTTAAAATGAATATGAATTATGCAGTAGAGTATTCTCTGACCATTGGTTCTGAGTTTTCACTGCAAAAATAAGTATTCTCAGTTTGACTTTTTTCTTTCTTATCATAGTCCTCTGACTTGCCAAGTATGGTTATGGCAGGAATTTGAAACGGTTGAAGAATCTTTAAGTGGAATGAAAATGGTACAGTAACCCATAGAGTAAATACTTATTCAAGTAAATGTTCACTGAACGAGTCACTACACTCTAACTCCCATTCTGTTGTTACTCAAGCACCACACCTGCTAAAAACCCTAGTTATTCAATCATTCAATGGTTCCAACTGGCAATCTACATGTACAGGTACAAAGGTTGGAAGTTTTGCCAGGGTCACTCTTGTGTACAGAAGTGAACTAATTTCTAAGAAATGATTTTCCAAACCATTACACTGTACTTTGTTCCACACTCATGTCAAGTTGATCAATTCACCTTTCACATTTCATTACCAAGCTCAAAAGTCACCATCTTTATTCACTTATTACTGTACATGTACTTTCCCAATCATATCATCACTAAAATACACTCAACTGTTTATTGCCAAAACGTAAGTCATTTTAATGTGAAGAATTTCTACAGAACTCCACTTAAAGAATTACACTATTTACAATAATCATATAAATTTGTGTTAAATAAAGTATGGAGGTTTTCTGACAGTAATTCCATATTCACTAAGCGCTGGAGTCAAGTCCTCCATGGTCAGTGTGTAACGCTTGTCCTGCAAACACATTCACCAACAAATGATCAGCTTAAAAAATGACAAATGAAGTACATACATGTACATGTACATGTAAAACAAGTTTGCAGTCTTTACTGAAGGACTCCATTCTTATCCCCATAGGCTTCACCTTTTTGGTCGTGACCTCTGAGAAGGTGCAATTTTTGGAACAGGCACAGAAAATTTGTTTTGTATTGAATTCTCAGCCAATCAGATTGTTAGACTTGACTCTGAGCATGTGCAGAGCGACGGCAAGTCCATGAATGGCAAACTTCCAGTGTGGGACCTTCCCAAAGGTTGCCATTCTTGGCACTGACCAAAAGGAGTGCAGCCTCTGGGGATGAGAATGGACTTCACACAATCATGTATACCACGAAAGGATTAGAAAATTATTATATTATGATTTTGCAACCTGAATTTTATAAATGTATAGCTCTGGATGGGAACACACCCAGCCTGAAATGTCAGTAATTTCCTGCCTGCAATTCCAAACCATAGGGTTAGGCTGAGTGCAAGAGACAAATCATATTTCAGGCTAAAGACGATCATGCATACCTTGCCAGATTTCCTTGAGCTTTGGCCTGAACCTCTCATTTTACAATGCTGCAGAGCATCATTAGCAATGTCAGATACAAACTTTTGGGCAGCAAGAGAGATCATCCTTACCCTATAAAAAGGGAAAAGTCAACATTGTTACTTATTGAAAAACACACACACAAGAAATAATAATAATACAGAAAACAAAAAGGAGACCAGGAAGGGGCGGGCTCGCCCCCCCCCCGCCCCTCCCTATAACGGCCTATAAAGGGAGGCTCCGCCCAAAAGGGGTACCTTTTTCAGGCTTCAGGTATATAAAAGGGTAGGGATTTCACAAGCTGAGGTGTATAAAAGGGTAGGGAAATCGGTCATTTAGGTATTTAAAAGAGCCTTTTAAGTTGTAATATTTAGAATATGGCTGTATCAGTTTATTCATTAAGCACTACATGAAAATGAAAACAAGACTTCCTAAAGTAGGTATGTGAAAGGGGACATACCTTTTTTTCAATAAAAGGTATATAAAAGGGGTACCATTTTTGCCAAAATGGTATATAAAAGGGTAAAGGGTTGGACCTTGGGGTGGAGCCTCCCCGTATTAAACTTTGTTAAGTACCCCTCCTTCCCCGGGAAGGAGACAAATGGCGAGATATTGGTGTTTTATTTATGTTCATTCTTACAGACAGTATTTGAAACTACACAGTGTAGTCCTTTTCACATTCTTGTATGTAAAGACTACTTACACTCGTGGATCCGTTGAGTCAAATCCTGAACGATTCAAATAAAATGCTGTGACGGCATCTGGTATCTGGCAAGGTAGGGAAAAGTCTTTCACTAAATGCATTCTCTTAATTAAAAAAGTCTCCATTATGGTGTGTTTGTGTTCAATGGTAGAAAGCTAACCGCATTTTTAGCTCCTCTATATTAGAAGTACTTTTCACTGGCTTGAGATGAGTGCTGCCATAAAATGCTCTTTGCATATGGGCTTGGCAGGTTTTTGTCCTTTCATACAGGCCATCCACGCTTCTGTAACTCTTTATTGGTGCACATTGATGGAAAGAACTTTTGCTTTGTATATTGTTTGGAGTCAATAATTCTCTTCATGGTTACAGATTCAAAAGTTTCCTTTTCCCCAGGGAAGAGAATTTTGATACTAATTGTCTTCTAACAATCCTGTTGTCCCGTTGCTTGGGAGGCAGGCTTAAGAGTCACTGAGTCGCTTCCCCATCTTACTTATCCCAAGTCATCTCCATAAACATGCTCCAACCTCACCCTGTTCTGTGTGCACTGCGAAGATTGTAAAAAGACGACTGGGGCCGAATCAGCTTCTACATAATTATATATCTCAATCCTTAAAGGGCCCTTGAGTCAGCCAAACCTTTGTTTTTGTTTACATGCGAGAATTCGGCTATTATATTTTATTTGGAGCCTGTTGAAACGAAGAAAAATCACTGTGAAACTACTCAAGATAATTAAACATATATGTACCTTCAGGAACACAGCTTACAGTAAAAATGTAAGAATTCACTTCACCATGCTACAGTATACATGTATCAATAATTTCGATGTCATCAAAAATGGCAGAGGCTGACTAGGATCCTCTTAAGTGTATATGACAGGTTTTTTTATTTCCTTGATAAAATCTCCACAATGTAGTGATACAGGTAAGTATAGCAAAAAAGCATATTTGATAGCAATTTTTCTTCCCAGTGTTTTGACATAACAAAAACATAAATTTCACTTCTGGTGGAATACAAAACCATGAGACCAAGAACAGGAGACTGGGAATGATTTTGACATCATTTCAGGATTTCAAGCTTTATGGAAAACAGTTTTCTCTGACATTTTCTTATTTTCCTATAAACAACACTTTTATACCATTTTGTGGCAAATTTATTAGCTCACAATAAGAAAATGAATGAGAAATCTGTTTTCCGCAAAGCTTGAAGTCCTGAAATGACGCCACAATCATTCCCAGTCTCCTGTTTTTGGTCTCGCAGTTGTGTTAAAATTTCAAGTTTTTGGGCTCTTACTTGGTGTAGAAGACACAGCTGATGTACAACAATAGAAGACGAAAGAACAAA
>JAEMPF020031028.1:3597-26799 GCA_022496165.2 Catalaphyllia jardinei
CCTTCCAGCCAGTCAACACTACCTAATCAGCCAACGCCTTCCACCCAGGCAACAACACCTAATCAGCCAGCACCTTCCAAACAGCAAACAGCGCCTAATGAGCAAGCACCTTGCAGGCAACCAAAACCACCTAATCAGCCAGGGGTTCCGCAGGCGGCAAAATACCAGCCCTTTGAACCAAACAAAAAAATACAGGACATTTCAAAGAAGCAAATCGCTTCCTGTTTTGACAATGTAATCAATGGTCACCTTTCGGAAGTACTCAGTGGCACCAAGGAAAGCTGGCGACATGAAATTTTCCAGGGAAGAATTTTATCAGACAGGGATAAAGAGATGATTGAAAGGGAAGATCTCAAGTTCAATGTGCCATTTGGGGACTTTAAGGAAAATCAGACATATCACATGGTAAATTTAATAGCAAAACACTTCCCAAAGGTCAGTCAAAAGTACTTAATGGAGGTACTTTTGCCAGAGGCTCTAATTACCCTATGCTGTCAACAACTACAAACTACATACAACCAGGCGGAGGATCTCCTAGAAAAGGGTGGAAAGCGTGAGGCAGATGCATTCATACAAAAAATACAACAAAGAAGAAAAGGAAAATTCTTGAAAAAGAAAAAGACCCTAAAAAGAAAAATGCAAGCAGCCGAAGAAGCTGAAGAAGTCAAGTTTGTGAAACAGGCAAGGATGGACCAAACATCTATTGCTAAAATGCTAAGGCCTACATTCAAATTTAATCAAGAAGATGCAGACATAATTCGAACAAATGCAATGCTTACAGACCATCAAATACAAATGGCACAGGAACTGTTGCATCGCCAATTTCCTTATATCGAGGGGTTGCTGTCTCCAACAATTGGGAAGGCAAAACAGTTTCCAGTGATGCGGGACAACTTTATTCAAGTGCTACACACTGGTGGTATTCACTGGGTCTGTGTCAGTAATATTGGATGCAGCCACAACAACCAAGTGAAACTGTATGACAGTCTATACAGTGGAATCACACCATTTACCAGAGAGCAGATTGGTGCCCTTCTTTTCAACCAAGACAGCAATGTCATTGAAATTTGTGTCCCTGCTGTTGACCAGCAAACAAATGGGACAGACTGTGGAGTCTTTGCAATTGCGTTTGCCACCGCACTCTGCTACAATATGGATCCCACATCACTTAAGTTCAACAGGCGGGCAATAAGGGCACATCTCTTAGATTCCCTTAGAAATGGATACATTGGTATATTCCCCTTTGAGGAAAAATCAAGCGCTGGCTATGAAGAGACTGTTGCCATTCCAGTGTACTGTGACTGCCGCCTCCCATACAATCCAACCAAAGACCGGATGGCAGAATGCACCAATTGCAAGAAGTGGTTCCATAAAGCCAGCCAAAAAATTCCTGACAAAGTTTTCAAGTATAAAAGGTTTCAATGGAAGTGCAATAACTGCCAAATTGCTTAGACACAGACATGTATTTTTAAGGCAAATGGTTATTGAAAATATTAGGGACTGTCAATTTTTATGTGGTGGGGTGCTGCATAGTTGCTATAATATATGATGACTTCCCCTTTTCATCAGAAATTTTTCCCTACTCTCCCTGGGCCTTGTTACCGAGAATGTGTGGCACTTAAAGTAATCATATCTACATTTGGGATAAACCATTCCTCTCCTAACAGACCATTATAATTTAGTTGGCTCGACTTTCAAACCAAATGTTCAGGCATGACCTCTCCGAAACCTTATAACGCCCTCATAACCCCCTCATAAAACAGAACAGTTTCTCACAGTATCTTTTATAATGAGATTTCATAACCACTTTAGTGCACCAGGTGTATGTTTCCAAAATCACTTGGGCAGGAAATGTGAAACAGGAAACTTCTTCCTCTCCTCATGATCATTCCATTTCATTTTTGTGAATTTGTGCTCACACAGGATCCGACCCTTTTGTGTCACACACTTATTATAAACAAATTTACATGAATGTGTTTACTAAATTGTGTTGCCAATTTTAATGGTCAGAAGTTTGACTTACTGGTTCTCATTGTTACTTTTTTTGAAACCATCACTAATGTATATTGGGTTGGAAATTGTTTCCCTATTAATCACAATCCATACCCACTTAAGGCCAGGTGTAGTACCCTTTGGTCAAGCATTCAGTTGATGTTCTTTGATAATCACTTGTGTCTTTTTTATATGCAATCTACCACCAAGAAAAGAGTATACAAGCACCATATCATTATCTGAGTCCCAAAAAAGTCTAAAATTGCAATTCGCCACTCAACCTAATGTCAGACCAACACACTTCCATGTCAACTCAAGCTAAAATACTAGCACAAGAAAAAGGAAAAGTAAAGGACTTGTGGTACGATTTGAAAAAAAAATCACTCAATGCCAGTCATTGTTAACAAGCCTATCCATAAATGCCTATTTGCAGTGATATTTTTTTGCATTGACTGATAGCTATAGGTTACTTTTGTAACACATGTAGTTTTAGAGTTTGCCCTTGATTTACAGGTGGCTTGTTATGTTCACAAATTAATAAGCATTATTGTGCTTTGGAACAATGTTAATTTTTGTGTTGTTTTATTGCTGTTTAGCAAGAATGTTTTATAACGTAAGAAATGTTTGCTCTCAAATTTTTATTTGGATAGTACATATACATTTAAGGAAGGCTGAAACATTGCAAGCAGATATTGCTTATCATGGAGTGGAAATCACCTTTAATAATCATTTTTGATTTATTTACTTATGTTGATTTGTCAATAAAATACCTGATCTTTCGCACGTAGTGCAAATTGGTTGGCCTGTTGTTTTTATGAGGCCTTATTTGACAACATACACACAGTGCTCGGTATTAGAAAAAAATCCACAGACTTCGATTGCCCTGATAAGGACTTGGTTGTCCAGGGCCGAACAGCTTTCAAAACAAATAAAGCAACAACAATTTAGAAGCCCCTCTTAAAAATGCATGAATTCAAAAGGATTTCATGTATACTGAGTGATTGATGTAAACTATGGTACGTGAACACGAAATAGCTTCCACACGCGGTAGAGTTCTAGACCTTTAATTTACCAAAAAAACTTATTGCGTAAACGACGAGACAAACGACGAGACAAACGTTAGTTTCGAGCAGTGGCTGGAGCGAACTATAACTTAAAGTTGAATTAAATTTTGGCGAAACGACTAGAAATTCATGAAACTATTTACCTTGTTATTCAGTTGCATTCTGATCTTCTTCCGTTTATATTGAAGGATCGGTACAAACTTTAAATTATACATGTAAATCCACAAAATCTGTCCCTCGCAGCCGCCATGTTTTCCTTGAAGCCTTTGGAGGCCCGGGTACAAAGCTTCAGTGTTTTGTGTATCCCTACTGGGGGTACATATATCACTAGTGATATGTGTGCGGGGATACACATATCACGGGGGTACACATATCACTGCGACACCGGGGCTCAAAAACGTCTGTGCTAAGCTCTCTGATAGCGAGGGGCTTTGCATCCACGCCTCTCTATAAGCACAGCTTGTTTTACTGATTATTGTAAATTCAAGACTCCGTATGGAGTGTGATTCCCATCAAAAATAAAAGTTTAATTATGATATTCAAATATGCAGTTTTGGCATTGAAATATTCAATTGTGAAATTCAATTATGCAGTTCTGAAATTCAAATATTCAATTGTGATATTTAAATATGCAGTTTTGACATTCAAATATTTCATTATGCAGTTTTGAAAATCAAAGTTCAACCGCGCTTTTGAAATATGCGTATATGATTACCATTGGAACTGGTAACCGAGTTGTGATATTCAGATATCCAATTTCGGCATTCGAAACTGAATTCGATATTCGAATTTTCATTTTCAATTTTGAAGTGAACTTATTCATTCGGCATGACACTCAGTGACCCGTTTTCGGAGTCAAACCGAGTAGGGCTGGGCATGACTCTCTAACACGGTAATTTATTTCCCGCCAAAATAGTAATGTAGTCCACCATCAAGTATCTGGTTGCATGAAAACATGGCGGACGGTGGAGAGACTCCCTTTGATCGTCAGAGAGCTGTGTCTTTGTTACAAGAGGCGACCCATTTCCTCCAACAGTATTCCAGCCATCCAACTAGTAGTACAAACCAAAGCGTACGGCGAGATTCTCAGCACTTAACCTCAACAAGTTCCGTTTCAAGTCAAATTGCTCGACCGCCAACATCTCAAAACCGAGACTCAGGGGAGTTTCATTCGAGAAGAGTTTTACAGAATTTCCAAGCCCTTTTTGCGCCCTATCCGTCAAGACCGGGTCCTTCCACAAGTTCAAGTGTTCAGATATCACAGCCTCCGAAAAAGAAAGGGAAATGGAGCAAGAGCAACATGTATTATAAGCGTGAGACTTGGACGATCAGAGTCAGGCGGTCGCACCGAATAAAGCAATGAAGCATACTCTTCAGCTGGCGGGTTTAGGGCGAAAAAAAGTGTGTTTTAGCATGAAAGCCAACGCTGCAGAAGTCAAAGCTAAACTCGAAGAGACATATCCAAAACTGTGTCATGGAGGAGGATTCGACGTATTGAGACAAGGACCGTCTGCCAGTGAGCTTACTTTAATTTGTCCACCAGCTAGTGGATATTCAGTACCATTTCTAAGAGATGCTGCTGGTTTGGGACAGGCTGTCGCTTTTATTAGGCCGTTGCAGGCCGATCTCAATACTGACAAAGTGGAGGAGACCTCAGCTGAATTTGAGGTGAGCAATGTAATTATTTCTTGCGCTCAGAATGTACAATTTAGTTGATTACCTCTTTGGTCAGTGATTTGAGTATGTTTTGTTTCCAGGATTCCAGCAGTGCACCTTTAGTGAACTGTATAAATTGTGGCATTGAGTTACCAGTCACAGAGGTTCGAGGGCATCAGATGAATTGCTGTGTTGATGCAGAACTGTAAGTATTATCAGAGGCTACCCAAGCTGAAAATACGTGGTGTATGCAACAGCTTGTGTCTATAGAGAATTGTATGGGTAAATAACCGATCGTAAAGAAAGAACTGTGTGAATAACTATCGGGATAACTTCACTAAACAGTGTCAGAATAGCTCTAAACTCGGCAGAGTAACTGCTGAATACCCTGCCACTCTGTACCACTATTGTTTTCGTTGGTCGGTGTTCTTTGAAGAACGAAGCAGAACACAATAGATGCTATTCTTATTCAATGAGATGCAAATAAGTGGCAGGGTATTCTGCAGTTAAGCCAACTCAGCACAAGAGACAAGTTCACCACACATTTGAGGTAGGAAAACTTTATTTCAAATGAGATAATTATTTACACAATTTTGTTTTTATGATCGGTTATTGGGCCGTCCGAACGTCTGGGACGGGTAACTTTTCCGTTCGGACAAGGAAAAACGTGATCCCAGTTGTCCGAATGGACAACTGAGTTGTAGAGGTCCAACTTAAAAAAAGTCAAGAAACTATACTTACCTGCTTTCTTTGGATATATAATAAAATGTTCTTTCCGTAATTAATAACCTAAGTGCTCTAAAAAATAAGTAGCTCTTACAGAAAGTCAAATAAAATATTATTTTGTTCACGTTGTGTGTTTGATTTCGTCGTGCGAGGTGCCACCATTAAATTCCATGCGAGTCCTGCTGTACAACATAACAGCAGGCTCACGATATCGCACATGCTTGTCCGTCACGTTTCAGCGCTTTTTTCAAGCGTCATGTCTTTGTCTCAGTCGACACTTACTAGCTTTTTAAAGAGGTCAGCACCGGAAACACATGATGCTGATGACGGTACCAGCAATGACGTTCATTCCAAAAAGAAAAAAAGCGAAGAGAACAAGAAAAAGTATGAAACGAAGCGCATAAGAAAGTTTCAACCAGCGTGGCAGAAAGAGTTCGATTGGGTTGTTTATCAAGAAGAAACAAACAAAATGCACTGCTCCACTTGTCGGAAGTATGCTGAATTAGCTGACAAAAGCAGCCCAATGTACATTGGATGTGGAGATGGCGTTCAAGGATTTAGAAGAGAAACTTTAACAGCCCATTCAAAAAGTCGCCGCCATGTTGTTTGTCATACAAGATTGTTGAATGACCAGAAGCCTGAAAATAGGCCGCTGCAAAAAATTGTCTCGCGAATTAGCCAGGAATCACAAGCAAGGCTTGAAAAACTGTTTAATACCGCCCACTATATCACAAAGGAAAATCTTGCCTTTCAAAAATATGCAAGTCTTTGTGACCTTCAGGCAAAAAATCAGGTTGACCTGGGACCTAATTACAGAAATACTAAAGCCTGTAAAACGTTTGTTTCTGCCATAGCAGATACTGAACGGAACGAAATTAGGAGCGAGCTGCAAGGAGCAAGGCTCTTTTCAGTCCTGGCAGATGGGAGCACAGATTCCGGGATCATCGAGCAAGAGTCTGTTTTTGTGAGATACATTGGACCAGGGGGAGGACCAAAGACTCAGTTCGCTGACTTAGTCGATGCTACAAGTGGTGATGCAAAAGGTTAGTGGTTAAAACAGAATACTAAAGCTTAAAGCATTGGGTGTTTTGCAATCGATTCAAAGTTTTTCTCTTTCCAGAGGATGACAACTTTTTCCTTGTTTCTTTGTAACAACAGTACTTGTCCCCTTCTAAGACCTTATTCTTAAACTATTTTTCTAGGTGTGCTAGCAGCAATTGACAAGGGCCTAGAACGAGTTGGGATCAGTGTTGAAGATCAGAAAAAAAAGATGGTCGGCTGCAACTTTGATGGTGCATCGGTTATGTTAGGAAGTAAATCTGGTGTGGCACAAAAACTGAAGGAAAGGGTGGGTGATTACCTTGTGCCTATTCACTGTGTTGCTCATTGCCTTGAACTTGCCATCTTAGACGCAGTAAAGGAAGTGCCGTGTTTAAAGACATTTCAGGAAACAGTTCAGGCAGTCTTCAAATATTATTATTACTCTCCAAAGAAACGAAGAGAGTTAGCCTCTCTGTCAGATATTTTAGATGAAGCAAAGGCACACTATGGTGGTCTTAAGGCAGTTAGGTGGTTGGCTAGTCGAAACAGGGCCCTTGTTGCTCTACAGACACACTATGCTGTTACTGTTGGACACCTAGAAAATGCCTCAACTGGCAAGAAAGAAGATGCAGCTAAAGCAACTGGTATTCTCAAAGTACTGAAGTCAGAGTAGTTTGTCAAGTATTTACATTTCATGATTGATGTTACATCAGTCCTATCAAGGTTGTCAGTTCAGTTCCAGAAGGATGATATCACCATCAATGAGGTTGTTTCTGGAATTGAGAAATCCATTACAGAATTAAAGAAACTGGAGAAAGGTGGAGTACAATACCTGGGATTCTGTAACAGATACAGTGAGCAAAATGGCAAGCTGGTGTGTGGCAAAGATAACAAACAAGAGCTCACTTTGACACACAAAGGCACCAACCCTATGCCTTCCTTCCAGAAGTTCCTCAATGGCATAGCCTCCTATCTTGAGAAAAGGTTTGAGTCACTCACAACAGAACCAGTGAGCTTTTTTTAAGTGTTTGACCACAGGTTTTGGCCAATGACTAGAGAAGACCTATTTCATTATGGAGACGATGAAGTGAAGACACTCGTCCAGCACTTTGCAGTACTTCTTTCTGATGAAGAGAAGAAATGTATTTTGAGTGAGTGGCTTCAATTGAAACTTTTGTTATCTTCTCAGAGAGCTGTCAAACCACTTGAGCTCTATGCCTCACTTCTCATCTCCAAGCCAGATTCTATCAAGAATGTACTGGTTCTGGTAGAGATTATCACAGTGCTTTCTCCATGCACAGCCTCTTGTGAAAGGTCATTTTCTGCAATGAACAGAATTAAGACCAGTTTAAAGACAACTATGCAGCAAGGAACTCTTCAGGATCTCATGACTGTCAGTTCATCATCTGAAGATATCAAATCCTTTGACCCAAAGCCAGCCATCAGCAACTGGTTTCTCGGCAGTAAAAGGAAAAGGCACTTTGTTTCAGCATCTGGCAGTGGACATTCAAGCATTGCAAAGGGGAAAAATGACAGTGCTAGTGGAGCAACAGAAATAGAAGGAGAGGAAGAGGGAGAAGAAGAAATTCTACCCCCACTTCCCGAACTGCCTGAATAAACACAATGACTAAAACAAATGTATCAAAAGATATGTTTTTTTTTTCAATTTGTGGAGTTCTGTTATTCTATGAGCTAAAATGAAATATGAAGTTTATATATTACCCTTTAGTATTGTTGTGTTGTCTATTTTTGGACAAGTAGTTTTGTGGTTCGGACAAGCAAAATACACATTGTACTTGTCCGAAGGGACAAGTGAATTGGAAAGAAAGTTTCTTGCCCTGGTTATTTTCCCATACAATTCTCTATATACACAAGCTGTCCCATACACCACATATTTTCAGCTTGGGGAGCCTGCGGTATCATGCACAAATTTTCCCTGTTTTGTGTTTATTTGCTCTGGCGAATCCTAAATGGAAATACAAACATAAACCTTCGATTGTACTGCAGTAATGCAACGATTTGCTTTATTCTGGTTGTATATAGGTCAGATAGTGAATACAGAGGAGAAACGAGAATCCCAGATGTATTTGAAGTAAGCTGCAACCTAGGAGCTTAATTATTTAATTGGTTTGTTATGGATTATGAAAATAAATATTGTGAGCATATGTGCTGGCAGTGTTACTTTTTATAATTATATCACAGGAACTGTGCATTTTATATCCACACGTCATGCTTGTACATAATAGGGCACAGTAGGACAATCTGAGCACATGTCCCATGGCATTTGGGGCTTTATATTAACAGTAAAATTAAAGTTTCTTCTGGACCTATAGGATATTCTCATAGCTATAGGCTGCTGGCATTGAAGGAAAGTATCTTGCATTTTATGGTGCCCTTTGTCACTTAGATATCTGATGATCCAAGTGAAGTGGAACCCAGAGGAAGTTCATCCATTAGGTATAATTATATTTGTATTCCCTTGTTTGAGACTCTAAGATTGCACATAGATTTCTTATCACAATCATAAGATGAAGGATTACTTACAGGTTTTTATCATCTCGGATGGAGATAAGGGAAGACATTGTACATCCAGGAACATAGATATTATACATTAATTTAGAGGGTCTTCCTGACCTTCAATTTGTACTTTAAGTGTGAGGTGTGAAGACAGTTATGTTTTCTTTATCTTTAGCTCTTCTGGTGTGGAAGATATCCTTGAAGTTGAGCCTTCTTCCTCCTCAAATATGGGTGACAATGAAACTTTAAACAGTACAGGTTTGGAGATGTTTGGATTGCATATAAAATGTAACAGACTGTAGTAAGGTGTTGGCAGCACCATTTGAAAGGTTTGAGGGTTTATTTCATTACAAACCCACAAACCCACTCCTGTTTTTAAAACAATTTAAGTCATTTTTACACAAGAATATACTCGTACAGCTGGTTTGATCTCCCTCATGACTCAGCAGGATGGATATGACTAATATAATCCACTGCCAACTTTAATGATTTTTTATTTCCTAAAATTATTTATTATAAAATATTAGAAAAAATATTACTAGAGCATTATGGTATCTTATGTCTAGGTTGGCCTTTTCCTTCCTTAGGTATTATCCAACAAGTAATCCCTGGTCTTCCATTTTCCACCGCACAACATGCATTGACAGAGGCCAAGGGTGATCTCAACAGAGCAGTAAATTCCTTGCTGGCTGAAGAAGGTGTTGTGCACTTTTGTATAAAGCAATGATAGTGAAAGTGGCTGAAGAACATTTTCTATCAATTGAAATTACTGTGATAAAAATAGAATTGATAGAATGGTTTGCAGCTGTTTTTGGGTACAATTTTTCACAAGAGTGAAAAGAAACTGTCACCTTTGTATTTTCCCACAAGTTACCAAACAAGATCCCATGCAAAATAGTGTGCCATGATGCATCTGTAATTCTTCCAATTTTGATTTTCCATGTTAATATCAACAGGTGATGTTGCTGAATTGTTTTTTTTCACAGTACTTATGCATTATATTTTCAGGTGCTGGAAGTGGTGACAAAGACAGTGATTCCGAATTGCTCACAAGCCCCTTTGCTAATTCTTTTACAACTTTACAAGAGTTAATGAAACATCACAAAGAAAGTTTGGGGCTTTTTGGCATTGAACGAATACAAATTAGCAGACAGAACTTGTGGCCAGAAAGTATAGCCAAATTTAAGAAACCAAGATTCAATGTTTACGCAGTCCCTAGTGTTACCTTTGAGGGTGAGGTTGGAATAGATGCAGGGGGTCTAGGAAGAGAGTATGCTTGCCTACTGAGAAAGGCAATCTTCTCTGAAGAAGCTAATCTGTTTGAGGGGTTAGAAGACAGAAAGCTCCCTATTTACTCCATTGACGGTATTCAGTCATGGCTCTTCCAGCTTGTAGGCAAAATGGTCTCCTGTCTGATTGTGCATTTTGATGTTGGTGTACCATGCTTAAGTGCTGCAGCTTACCAGTACATAACTTCTGGCTCAACTGATGTTGCTGCTGATAGCTGCTGTATTGAAGATGTTGCAGATTATGAACTGAGACAAGTGATTGCCAAGGTACCTCATATGAAGCTCATTGTTACATGTTAATGCACTGTAGTGTATGGTAATGGCCTTTCAGACAGACACAAAATACAACATGGTATCTTTATTTTGGTGATCTTTATTAAAGATATCTTCCACCATTACTGACAGACGTGTTTGCAGAGTTGTGTTTTTTGTAGTGATTACCAATGCAGTGTAGTTCCCTTAAAAGAAAGACAGATTTATTGCTGTGGTTCTCTTGCACTTTACCAGGACTGTAAGGTTTTGATGTGAAGTGATAGGTTTATTTTATTTTTGGTTTTAGCGGAAACCGAAGATGAACTGTCTGAAATTTCCAATGATTCACCAGTCATAGATGTTTTGTTGGCAGCAGGGTGGCTACACCAACTTTCACTTAAGAATTGTGGTCTTGCTATGCAAACAGTTATGATTCATGATGTTTTGCTAAAAAGGAAAGAGCCTCTGGATCAGTTGTGCAAGGGGCTTAAAACACTGGGCATTCTGGATTTGATTAGGGCCCACCCTGATCTGATGAAGTCATACTTTGTGCACAATGATGATACATGCCTAACAAGTGATGACATCTTCAACAACTTGGAAATACCAGAGAGTCACCAGTCAGGGAATACTTACAACTTCCTCATTCAATCAATAAAGGAGCTAGAAAGAGGTTTGTGTTGCTAGCAGTGTCCATGTTATAAATATCATTATTGTGCACAAGGCCAGTGCACGAATGACTGTCAAGATACATTTACCACTATGGCAGTTGTTCTGTCAACTGTTTCCATTCAGAAAGTTTGTTACCTGTAAGTGACAAAATAGGAGTGTCTGCCAGTCATAGTGTCCCCGGGGGAAGAAGGGGCACTTCCTAGATATGGCTAATGAGGATGTGCCACTGGATGGGGTTACATTTTAACGACTGTATTGACTATAATGGAGTTGCATGTTCAATAGAGTTACTAGAATGGGGTCACACATTTTCGGAATTTTGGGGGTATTAATGTACCAGAATGTTTGCACTGTAGGTGAAAAAAGTGTTCTACATTCCTTTGAACAAATGTGTTAATTCATCTTAGGATGATCTATTTAAGAGCCTTTACAAGGTAGATGCATAAACAGAAAGTGACTAATTTGAGATCATGTAAACAACATTAGCCCAAATGTGACTAAGATGAAGAAAAAAAATTAAAAAAAGTGTTTACAAGACTCTCAGATGGGGTCTATTATTGGCCATAGACTATAATGGGGTAGGGGTTCAGAGAGGCCAGCAGCACATACCCAGCAAAAATTGGAGAGTAGATAAAGTAAAATATTGGCTGAAGCCCCATGTCTTATGAATAATATATTATTATTAGAATCATTTTATCCCTTTAACCCATAACGGTTCTTCCTTTGATGAGTAAAATTGTCTGGCATTAGAGAGTAAAATCTATAAGTCACTCACTCTTTAGGAGGAAAGGGTTTATACTTTGCAATGTATTGATCTCAGTATTATTATTATTATCTTTCTTGCAGACCAGGGGAACAATGGTTTTCGCAGCCTCCTACAATTTATGACAGCTCTTGATGAAATACCACCACTGGGCCTTCCCCAAAAAATCTTTGTGGAATTTACAGAGGGTAGCCAGAGAACCTTTTTTGCAGAAACCCGTACATTTGTATTGCGTGTACCGACAGTTCACAAAGAGTTTAGGGAGTTTAAGGAAAAGTTTCTTGAAGCTTCACAGAATCCTACAGGATTTGCCTGCATCTGAATCTTCTGTCTTTATATGTTATCAAGTTTGAATTGAATGCCATGAAACTCTTATTGATGCTTTATTATTGCAGAATGTGTTGGTTTAAGTAGTACCTTTCACCTGAACTTTTGTGTGCTAAGTACCTTAATCGAGTGACATATAAGTTATTTCTAAGGGCTTCCTAACTTTGTTGATGTTTGGTTGATGTTTTCCACCTTAACCTTTGGAAGCCGTTCTGAACTTCGTGGGATAGGAACATTTATGTAACAGTTTCCAGCTTACATTTGTTGGAATGACAGTGTTAATATGATTTTGTTACAATGTGCTTAGTCTGTCATAGAATGTTAAGGTTTGCTGGGACAGTACATTTTCCTTGTTTTCTTGAGCCTTCACGTACATGCAGTGTATGGCCTGTTTCACCATTATAATGAAGGTTTGAAATAAACTATGGTTGAGTTGCAAATGCGGAAAATGTTTTTTTGTTTTTCAAGTAACCTTTTCTTTCAAGATTACAGTTCTTCCATTGTAGCATCTAAGCTGCATCTGTTCATTAAACCATTACAATGTTTGCTTTTCATGTTACATGTATTCCCTTTTGGCACCATATGTTATTGGATTCAATTATTCTGCTCTTGCCCTAGTATGCACACAACTTCAAGGTAGATGTCGACACCATGATGCTGTGTATTTCTTAAAGGGTCAATAGTTCTCTGCAAGTGATCCAACACTGCTTGACTCAGAGGAAAGGAGGTGGATGGTACCTCCACAGTTCTGCAATCATCTTCATTTTGACCATCCCATTCCTGACTTGGAAGTGGGCCATCCCAGTCAATGCCATACCTATCTGAGTCAACCTGGCAATTCAAAATAACATTGTATTGTCAAATTAGCCCAGTTATTAGTTCATTAATTTTGATGGATTTTCCATGAACATTTACATGCTGTTCAGTGGGCACTTTGAAGGATATCAGTCCTGTGATAACAATGCCATGCTGAGAGAACTTACATGCAAAGAGCTTACATCATTTAAAATGGTAAACTTCTGTTTTTCTTGTCCCAGTGGCTTGTTCGGGTCCCAGCATGGCATTTTTGTACCACATGACTGACATCCTGCAAAGGGACTATTATGCTTTCAAAATGTCCATCTACAGTAGAATTGTATGGAGTGTGACTGCAACTGAAATGAATAATTCTTTGCAGTTATTGTGATGTATTGGTTAACGTTTTGTGCTGAAGATCTCTTGGGTACTCATAATTAATTAGCTTGTTTACCAAAAGTCTTACTAACTTGAGCTCTAAATTCATCTTCCACTCTTTGCGAAGCATTACACAGCATTCCCCAGATCCACAGCTGTTCAGGAGATCGATTGTGCTCAGTGCTAATTGGGCTTCTGTTGTGGCCATCTGCAAACATTGATAAATGCCTGTTAATGCGAGGAACAAAGACATAATGTAACGCCACCAAATGAAGTTCATTCGAGGCGTCAAGGAGACCACACTCCTCCATGTAGTAAAACAGGTTGTAAAATATGTAGGTGCATCCTGTAAACAAGTCCCTCCAAAGTCGCTCGATTCGCTGATTATGCACGCTCCTGCCTGCAATATGGCTGCCTCTATCTGGACCTCGTAGTGGATGTGACAGCATGAACCATGCCACGTCAACATTCTCCATTCCTTTATCAGACCGCACTCTAGAGGGTAGTCCAAACTTGCTAACTGCTGCTTCAAACAGTTGCAGGACAGTGCTTGCTTTATTATTGGTTGAACAGTGAAGGTAGACAATCATTCTAGAATATCCATCAATCCCCCCATGAATTACAAACCTCCACCTAGAAAAAGAGGAATGCACGCAGTAAGAAGAAGGTACAACGGCATACTTAGAAAAGTTTTGAACTTAAAAATCACTTTAAAAAAACAAAACAAAGCTTAAGCATGCTACAATGTTCACTGATTCTCCAATAAGGCACCAACGAGTTGGAATGCATTTTTCTGAAATTCGGCCTCAGCGGGCTATACTGTAGGAAACCTGCAAGAAAATCTTACTTCTTATAGGACATCCCGTGACTTTCGTACCTGATTAGTTTATGATTACCATCAATGTGCCATAAGGAGAGGGGGCCCCTAACTTGGTAACATCTTCTTTGAATAATATTCAACTCCAAGGCTCTCAAAAGGACTCCTTCTGGATTAACTCTGCGCATAGATTCCCTAATCCTCACTTGCTGAAGACGTAAACCGCGCCCAAGAAGAAGGCCAGTCATTCGCTTACACCCGACATTAGGGATCTCTCTCATGACCTCACTGACTGTTGCATCCAAATCCAAGTCTGACAGCTGCGCATAGAAATCCCTGATCGACAGACCAAACTCTGACATGCGCCTTTCCACAGTACTAGTACTTGTACCGAACAGTTGAGCGATTTCACGAACAGTAAATCCCTTCTCAATCAGGAATTGTAACTGTGTGCATGGTATTTGAAACCTTGGTATCCCTCTCTCACCGGTGAAAATTCTTCCTGCTTGGCATAGCGAATTCGGGCTTTGCAACGGGGGATTCTGGAGACTATCTCTGACCTCCCTTATACAACTTACCACTCTACCATCGATAATGTCAACATTCTGGCATCTATTGACGACACTGTAAAGCCAATCAACGCGAAATTCTAAACTGTCGAGGCAGTCATTTTGCAGATTTCCTGCTTCTAAATCCCTGATGATCGTATTTATAACATGAAGTAAGTGATTCCTTATTTCGATCCTAACGTCTTCATCGTCCGCCATGTTTTCATGCAACCAGATGGTGGACTAAATTACTATTATGGCGGGAAATAAATTATTGTGTTGGTGAGTGATGCCCAGCCCTACTCGGTTTGACTTCGAAAACGGGTCAATGAGTGTCATGCCGAATGAATAAGTTCACTTCAAAATTGAAAATGAAAATTCGAATATCGAATTCAGTTTCGAATGCCGAAATTGGATATCTGAATATCACAACTCGGTTACCAGTTCCAACGGTAATCATATACGCATATTTCAAAAGCGCGATTGAACTTTGATTTTCAAAACTGCATAATGAAATATTTGAATGTCAAAACTGCATATTTAAATATCACAATTGAATATTTGAATTTCAGAACTGCATAATTGAATTTCACAATTGAATATTTCAATGCCAAAACTGCATATTTGAATATCATAATTAAACTTTTATTTTTGATGGGAATCACACTCCATAACTCCGAGCCACTTACTGATTATTCATATTGGTAATTCTAGAGCGAGGACATGTTGCCAATTAACATACTCTGAGCGAGCTGGTACCGAGTTCTTGGTTCTTACTTGTAACGCCTGTCTCTTTTTAGTTCCTTCCACTGTCATTCTTAGCTTCGCAAAGGAAAATTATTTGCCGAAGACCAATGCCTGACGAATTTAACAAGGCGGTAAGATTGCTCAGCTGCCGAAGCAGTAATATAATATTTGTGCAATGATATCCAAAGTACAAACCTTCCCACTAGTACTAATGCATATTTTATCCTGTGTTGGGGCTGTATATTATTTTCATTCAGCAGATGGTCTTGGTGATCTTAAAACTGGCTCTCACTATAAGCTATAAAACCATTCAATGTCTTCACACTAACTATGATAATGATAGTTATTTCAATTGACAAAGCTATGCGCTGTTTGGGATTTTCATGTTCAAAGGATTCTCGGAACATGATACAGGAACACAATCGTACCACTACATGTACACCAGGAAAACACCTGTTTTAATAATTTATTAACCAAATGTTGAGTAAGAGGAGCTATAGACATGTTGCACGGTCAAGGGCCCTGACAGCATTTTTTTTTCAGTATTCTTAGGATTAGAAGAGTTAGAATCTATCGTGACATGATAGAGGCATTCCAAGCACAGGATATCATGACTTCTGATGGTCGATGCCAAAGGAAACGATGAACGTGGAGTTGACGGCGGTGGTGTTTATTGCGATGCTATTTCCTGGTTCTGGCAGGAATTGATTCATCCACACTTGGAGATGTCAGAGGGATGGATCAGGCTCAACTTAATTCTTTCTTGAGATATGTAATGGGCGCAAATGTCCTCTGTGTACCACTTATCTCTGTCCAGTTTTCAACCTAGGATGGATTAGCAAGACGGCCCATCGCGCACACCTGTGGTTCTGTTCTAAAGCTCTCATCCACGTATGATACGTTTCCAGAATTACAGGAAGAGTTCACCAATATTCTTGCCAAGATGTGGCAAAATGATATTATGTAACTCGGCCTAGTTTGAACATGATCTGAAGTTTCTATTCTGTTCCCATTTACTTAAGTGGAGAACTGAGACTTTGCTGTGTTAATAAATGTTGAGTCTGGCTGCTGTTACTGTAATGGATACTTCAAAATATGGTTGGACACTTTGTGTTATTTCTATGAACACAGATACAGTAATGTATGTAGACATTCTACTACTTACTTCATGTCAAGTGGGGCATAACTCCTCATTGAGGACATTTATACACTTAAAAAAAAAAAAAAGCTTTATTTTTCATTCATCCGGCTTTGTAACGCCCTTTCATAGACTTAGGATATTCATGTATTTATGTACATATTAACATCACAAGGTACCCAACCATAGAGTATTCTTATTGAAATGTCCATTCAGCTTAAAAGAGGACTGTTTTCCACTGGTGAGTTTTGTTATGTTTATGTTTTTGTGAAGATTCATCATTACGCCAGTCTTTGCTGTTTAGTTGCCAGCAATTTGGCCTGTGGCCAAATGTGGGTATGCGTACGTTTTTCAAGAATTGAGTTACACTAATTATCAACAAGACCTTAACACCCTGGTCACTGTTCAGATTTTCGTTGGGTTAATTGCCAACTGGGGTGCCTGACACATTGTTGCAACGCATGTTAGTGATATTTAATGTTTTATTGATGTTTATATATAAACATGTTAGTTGAAGTATGATTATTAAATTAAACTATTTTATAGAACAAAGGTTTAAGGCTATTCGGTACGTACAATTACGGAAACAACATCTTTCCTTTGCCTTGTTGAAGTGCTAATGTAACATCTCAATAAAAGAATGTGTAGTTGGTGTTTTAATGGCTGATTGTCATACAGGTGGCTCTGAACAAGCTCTCACTCAATTACCTCGTGAATGGCGAGCTCAAGATGACCTCAAGGGCCTGTTTACCAAAAAGGGAGGGTTAACCCTAGCTGGGGGCAAAAGACAGCCGGGGTTTACAAACAAAATTTCACAGGTAGGGTGACTCAATGCGCGGTTACGCTCAACCCGGCTAGGTGGGTTACCCTTCCTGGAGTGTTTACAAGGGAAGACGTTAACCGCTTGCCAGGGTAACCCCAAAGCACCTAGATAGGGTAACCCACCAACCCTCCTCTTTGAACTACGCCTTCCCCTTAGTTCCACCCCTTCAGGATCGAGGATTTTTAGTAATTCCCGCACAGTTTCTCTGTCCACTATAAGTCGGTAGTCGTTTGTCGAGTTATTTGTCTATAACCAATGCCACTTCCACTTCCTCGCAGTTCTTCTTCGACCGCTTGACATACCTCTCTTAAATCGCTAGGGTTTCTTCTTCTTCCAAGTCCTTTGGTTTTCAAGATTCTTTTGAGCTGTCTAAGGCTTAATGTGATTCCATGAAATAACACAAGATACAAGAGAATCTCAGTATAGTCAAGTCCTAGACGAAAATAGCTTTCGATAATATCATTACGTCCACCAGGGTTCGCTTGCAATATGGGGATATAATTTGGAAGTCTAACGCCTTCACTAGCCCAGGTATTGAGAGTGAGTACAGTAAGAATGACAAAGACGGCCATTTTGGCGTGCTTCTGAAGAAACTGAACTCACTCGCTCAAATCGACAAACGCTGCATAAGACCCCACCGAAATCTTTACCAAGACGTCCACAAAAAGGAGACAAAAATGTTGGTAAAAAAAACGGAAAAAAGCCGCCAAAAAAGTCGCTAAAAAAGTCGCTAAAAAACTCGACATGACGGCAGAAAAAAAGTAAGGGAAACCATGGCACTTACTGGGCTCCGTACTCTATTGTCTTTATTGTTCACCACTAAATTTTTTTCTGCACACCAGTTCAAAAACAGTCAAAATCCATTTAATGCAGATCAATCAAATATTTATTCATGCCTACAGGCTGTCACAAATGTCAATAATTCGCAGCGTACATTGGCTAAAGAGTAGCATACATCTGTCAGAAAATCCACAGTGGTTTTTTGATCTGCCTAACCTCGTAGCCTTGAAACCGTTCATTTTGAAAAAGTGACAACTTAAAAACACGACCTTTGGCAAAGAAGGTTTTACAAAGGGCTTCGAAAGACTACTTTTCAGGGGTCATTTTATGCAGACTGTCCATAAAAATTGAAAGTACAGTTTTGAAAGGTACCCGATTAAAAGTTCATGAATTTGACTATTTCAACTGGTGAAATTCCACCAGAACTCAAAGAAGCGAAAGTTACGCCTATATTCAAGAACGGTAAAAGAACCGAAGAAAGTAACTATAGGCCTATATCCGTGTTGCCCCTAGTCTCTAAGGTTATGGAGAGTACAGCTTGTGAAATTCTGTCAGCGTACCAATCTGGATTCGGAAAAGGACACTCTACCGAAACTGCTGTGACTTATCTCACTGATCAGATTTTGGAACACATGGTTAATCAACAAATGACTGGCACCGTCTTCATTGACCTAAAGAAGGCTTTCGACCTAGTTGACCATAACTGTTTGTTGCAAAAGTTAGAGCACTATGGTGTCAGAGGTAAAAGTCTCACATGGTTCCAGAACTACCTAGGATCTCATACACAACGAGTACGATTTGGACAGCACTTGTCACCAAGCCTCCCCATTGAGTATGGTGTTCCACAGGGATCCCTGCTGGGACCACTGCTTTTCGTTATACACATCAATGACCTGCCAAGCTGTCTCAAAAACATGCACATCAGTATGTATGCTGATGATACAGTCATCTATTGCTTGGGTGCAAAACCAAAGGAGATAAAGAAGGCCCTACAAGAAGACTTAGAGCGGGTTGTGACTTGGATGGAAATAAATCGACTGGTTTTGAATGTTGGCGTTGCCGTTCTCGCAACAAGTTCAGGATGGTATTTTGATAGTTTTCCCGTCGTGACCGGAACGCCGAACTTCTTCCAAATTTTTCTACTGTAAAAGTAAGACTATCCTTTGAAATGAATTTAAAAATCATTTGCAGGGTGATTAATTTTCGTTGTGTTGTTGTCACTCAAGGTATTTGTTTAAATGTACCGCTATATTTTTTTGTACGGATTCAAGTTCCTGAAAGACAAGGTGCAAAGATGTCTTTGGCTGATTTTAAATTATAGGCTTAGCAGAGTTTTCGACTATTTGTGGGTTCTTGTTTAAAACGGTTCGTTAAGATAACTCGGAAAATACTGATTGCAAAAGCTGTGAATTGAACAACTTTACTTCAATCAATAACATTCAGCTTAAATCTTCTTTTGTTAATTTTCTTAGCCTTTGTTGTTGCTGTATTTTTGCCGCACTGATGGATGACAGCTCTGAGTCAAAGAAAAGGTAAGAATAAACGTTATTTTCTTGGCAAACTGGTATACACTTTTTGCAGGCGTGTTGAATTTCGAGTGCCGAATAGATGCGAGCAGAGAGAGTCGTACGGTAGTTAAAACCTAAGCTTATATCAAAATAAATGTTACTTCGTCGTCACTTCATTAGACTACTTAGTTAAATCCCTTAATTGTATTTGGGCGAGGTGTCCCAAATTCCGGTCACGAAGAAAACAATAAGAGAATTATTTTTAAGTATACCTTTTTTAGTAGTTTAATAGCCCTTGGGGTAGCTTTCATGTAACTTCTAACGTTAAAATGCGAATCATTTCGGAAAGCGAATTGTCAACAACTCCGCGCCATAAGCCTATTAACTGTATTCGCTTGTTAGGTTTTTCATGCCTAAACTCCTCTTAAAACTGGCTTGTAAACCTCATGAAAGTTGTTTATAAAAGGAAAGACGGAAATATTCCTAAAAAAACGAAGGAAGAAACAAAAATTTACAAACTTAACAAAAACAAAATAAAAAAGGACGAGCTCTTCTTGCCCCAGGAATGACCTTCATAGAAGAGCTATTTGGTTGAGAAATAATTTCGGTTTGCTGCTGTTGCGTTAGATAGATAGATAGATACTTTATTAGCATGTACATGGTAGCCATCGGCTAAATTACGTACAAGACTTTAAAAACGCTAAAATTACTACAAAAAAAATGTTCTATAAGATATACAACCTATTATACATTCTTATTATTGTTAATTAAATTACACTGAGAATTAATAAAACTATTCTTTGTGCGATTAGTTTTATAACTAAAATCAAACACTCGGCTTTGCCTAAAATGGCAATACCAGTCAAAAGTCGATGGCGTTGTCAACCCAGTTCCTCACAGGTATTTTGGCTGCGCACGCCGTCATCAACTGACGTTCCCGTTCTGTTGCTAAATCACTCTAGTATTACTAGTGTCTCTCCACGGACGAACACTATCGCATCACGTGATCAATTTAAACCAATAAGAATCGAAGAAAATTTAGTGCTGAACTATAACTTAAGATATTATGAAATTTTGAAATAATGAAATCTGTAAACTAATTTAACACTTGACGGCGTTTCCTTTTGAATTTGATAATGGCCCCATAATGTTACTGACATGGTAGAATACATGAAAAAGCTATTCGCCAAAGATCACTTCTGTTGCAGTTTCAGCATGTTGATCAAGCTGAGTTTCGTTAAATTGTCAGCCGACAAAGGTAAGGTTATAGGTAACCGACGGAGGTAATCATAAAAAACACCTTCTCATTGTTTCCTACTGTTCGGCACTGTTATTTCATAAATCTAGACAGTTTAGCATAGTTCGAGCAATTCTATGTAACATTTTTTTAACAACTTTATTGACCATTACACATGATGTATACAACAAGATAAATAACCTAGGAGAAATAAATATATACAAAGTGATAGAAAGTGATGAGGTCAAAAGGGCAGGTGCGAACGGGAAGCGAGGACCCATGCGAGGCACCACCCATGAAAAAAAGATTAAGATACAAGTAATAATTAAAAACACGGTTGAATTTAAAAGACGTTGAAAACTAGGGATGACAGGGGCAGGATCGTACAATTGACCAGGTGCAGGTATAGTATATGTCAAAGTGATTATGCAGAAGGTGAAACATGTGCTCAGTAACAAAGTTGCGAAGGAAGCAGTAGTTGAAAAACTGGTAGGGGATGAAAATTTACAGATGTAGTTCCAGAGTTTAGCAATACGATTAAAGTAAGAGGCCTGAAAGGTGCTAGTTTCACAAACAGGAGTTTTAAGGTTACAAGAACTACTTAGTCTGGTTCGGCCGTGAGAAACAAAAGAAACAAAATCAGAAACATTAAGATCAGTAAAACCATTCAGACATTTATAAAAGAAAACAAGATCTTTGAGTTCGCGGTCAAATGTCAGAGGAAGAAGTTTTAAAGTTAAAAGTCTGTCTCTGTATGACATCACGCCTACACGTTGTTTGAGGATCCACCTTGTGGCCCTCTTTTGAACCCTTTCAATTTGAGTTTTTAATGCTATCTTGTCCGGGGACCAGACTTGGGTTGCGTAGGATAACTGTGACTTCACAAGTGCAAGATAAAGTGAGAGTATAGTAGAGACATCATTTAATAGTGGGCACGTGCGTTTTAAAAGTCCAAGTAACTTGTTGGCCTTAGCAGTAATGGCGTGGATATGTGTGTTCCAGGTGAGGGAGTTGGTGATGTTAACTCCAACGTCTTTCTCCGTGGACACACACATTCGAGCTCTACATTATCAAGCTTGTGAATGAAGTTTAGCGGGCTCTTTTTTTGAGTGATGGTTAGCGCCTTGCATTTAGAAGCATTGAACCGGATATTGTTGTGCCGAGTCCATATGTCCATGTTGGTCAGGGTTTTCTGCATTGGCATGCAGTCTTCGATGGTATTGATGTTGCGATATACTTTGGTATCGTCAGAATAAAGGGAAGTGAAAACATCACCTATGGCTACATCTGGGAGGTCGTTAATAAATATTATGAATAGCAGTGGCCCCAAAAGGCTGCCTTGGGGGACCCCAGAAGTGACAGGGGCCCATTGCGAAGTTGCGCCGTCGATAACAACTCGTTGGAGTCGCCCAGATAGGTAGTTTGCGAACCAGGTTAGAAACTGACCTGACACCCCGTAGGCTTTTAACTTAGAAAGGCTTAGTAATCACACTAACCCGAGTGTAATTAAGAATTTATCATTTCCACGTGATGGATGAAAAATGTAGCCGAATAAAGAAATTTGATTCAATGAACTTTCTTCGCAGATGGAATATATTCGAATCTGCTTTTAACTTTGCTGCTTCATGAAACCCCTCCATCAATTGAAGTTATGAAGCTTATGACACTGACTGTTGGAGTAGGTTTTACCTTTACCTGAATGTCGAAAGTCAGGCCGATTTGCCTTGGTTCTCTACACGGTCTGCTTTGCAACGTTACGCCATTGGCTAAAACCTCTGTCATTTAATCAGGAGTAAAACCAAAACCAGGCTTGAGCTGCTCGCACACCTTTTCCCGCCCATTGCATTGTTTACATGTATCCGCTTCAGAGTCGCTAAACGCCTGAAATCTTGTGTGTACAAATTCTACTCTTGTGTTAACCTGAAGATCGTTTTTCAGAGCACTCTATGGAATGCCATAACTTTCTTATGTGTTTTTTTATTATCATTTTGTGAGGTTTCTCCATTTCGTGTTGTAGTTACTAAATTATGTTGTGTTGCTTTGCCATTGTGTTGTAGTCACTTCATTACGTTTTGTGGTTTCTTCATTATGTCTTGTAATACAGTCCTGACCTGATGTGTTTTCATCATGAC
>JAEMPF020031029.1:0-7500 GCA_022496165.2 Catalaphyllia jardinei
CTGACTGACTGACTGACTGACTGACTGACTGACTGACTGACTGACTGGCTGGCTGGCTGGCTGGCTGAGTGACTGATTCATTCATTCATTCATTCATTGATTTAGTGATTGATTCATTCATTAATTCATTCATTTATGTGTCTAGCAGCCCGCTGAGATGAACAGGTTTGCTGTCCCATTGAAAAGAAGGACGCGGCTAAATCGTTAATGATGGCAGTGAAAATATTGAAGAAAATCGGAAAATGCCTTTTGTTACTAACACAAAAGTTCAAATTAAAAAACTCTTTGTTAATAATCTTCGTCGGTATTCTTTTTTCCAGTCCCCGACTGTAAGAAAGCTGCAGACGTCGCTTTTATCGTCGACTCTTCGGGAAGCATCGGTAAAACGAACTGGGAACGAACAAAGCGCTTCCTCAAGAGAATCGTCAGCAAACTGGACATCGGACCCACAACCACACACATTGCGACAATTTCTTACAGCACGAATCCTGAAATTGTGTTGCGGTTTAACTCACTTTCCGGTAGTAGGTTGAACGTGGACGAGGTTGTTAAAGTTTTGGACGGATTGCCATGGCAGCGAGGATTAACCTACATCGACAAGGCTCTTGAGCAAGCCGCTCAAGGAGTGTTTACCACAGCTGCTGGCATGAGATCAAATGTGCCCAAGGTAAATGTTTGTTTCATTGTTGCCCTGTTGAATTGATGTTACTTTTTATGTTCTTAGGTTGGTGGCAGGCAGCAGGAATTACATTGCACTATTTTAGGTCCCTCTTTCTTGGGGTTTATATACAAAGAAATCGACTCGAATCATAGCCATCCAGTCAGTGTAGTGGACCGTGCGGAGTAAGATTGCGGAGTAAGATTGGTAGCGAAATTCTTGGAACAACTTAACAAAATTTCCGAGTTTACCTGGGATATACTAACGTTTCATCTGTAAGGTAGGGTCGGGCTCAGAATCAAGGGGGGTGTAGTAATTCTCCTAGTCGCTAGAAACTACCGAAACTGGAGTTAAGCCAGATAAAGGGAATGGCCATTCGGCTCCATCTATCCGACGAAATGAAGTCTACTTAGACACCTCTTCTCCATGTTTAAAATTACAGATCGCGTTCGTAATCACTGATGGTAAGCAAACCAAGACAGGCCAATACACTCCTTTAGCCAGAGCCTCGAAACTCTTGAAGGATAAGGGTGTGCAGATTGTAGCCATCGGAGTAGGAGAGCTCAGAACCGTTGTGGACTACACAGAGCTTTTGGACATCTCTTCAAGCGATGAATACGTGTTCGTGGCCAAGACGTTTGAGGAATTGCAAAATCCAGCCAATGCAAGGCTGTTTAGGCGAAGAGTTTGCGATGGTAAGCGATCAGCATCTGGCAACTATAACAGTCACGCGAAATACTAGTACCCAGTCTACCTCTCAGACTACTCATGCTCTCAAAGACCTGTCACGTGATATCAAGTCCCCAAGCCCACAACCCGACTACATAGGATTATGCAGTATATTGCATATTCCCACAAAAATTGTAACTGTGCTCTATTCTGTTCTGAAACACAAAAGGAAGTGAGGAGAGCATAAGAGAAGAGCTCTAACTCAACAAATCATAGTTTTAAAGGTCGAGTTTTGAATCAACGTCCTCAAGGTAGTTTTGTTAGTTTCCTGGTCGGCGTGTACCTAACTTAAATCAAAGCCATGTTAAGTTGCATTTTTCAGGCCTATTCTAGGTAGCTTTGACACCTTAAGTCCCTACCCGTATTCCAGAGTCGTCATTTTCCGACACCATCACTATTTTTCTCAATTAAAATTGTCAATAGACCATGTCTGCTTACTGACCTGACCTTTTAATGGCAACGAATCAGGAGATTGCCTTATTTTGAAACAGACCTCTCGAAAGGTCACCTGTAGCCTCGCTTGCGTTCACAAGTCAGGCAGCTGAGCACGCAATTGTAAAATGGCCTATTCCCAGTCTAGACTATAGATTTTATGCAAGAATGTGCCCACTTAGTAGAATTTTCCTTTGGCAAAATCGTGCGAATTTAATTTATGAAGATTATCACCTATTATGTAAAGTGTATATGCCTTGCCTTAAAGTGTATACGCCTTGCATTATCACCTATACAGGGATCTCGAAGTATTTCTTTTACCGGCCCATTTTATATTGTTACATTCAGTTTAAGGTTTTAGGTATGAGACTTGTTATATACAATATATATAAAACGTATCAAGAAAATCCCGGCCAAATATCCAGATTTGGACAGTGCATTTTTGGTTCATCATGTACTTACCGATGTTATAATTGTTGTAAGACATACTAATTCGCCTTTATTTTTTTATCCTTTACAGCCAGACCCAGTATTGGTAAGGGATTTTTGTTTTCTTTTGCTTTGCTATTTCTAATTTGGCTGCCCCGCTTATGTACAACTACCCATGATTGGTGTGTTGGTTCCTGCCCTAACCGGGGTGACAATCAATTGTTTTAAGAGCGCTGGTTGAGTAACAGATGTTAGATAGCTAACGAGGCACGTAGCCGGCTTAGTTGGCTGTAATGATCGCGTATCCAAGAAGCGCGAGTGGGATAATTCATGTGTTAAAACACCTCTGAAAAATAGAAAACTAAACTGAATGAAAAAAATTTATAAAACGTCTCAAAAAAATCCGCGGTTTTTTTTTTAAAGGTGATTCCTCACATTTGCATTGCGCATCCTTTCTGCGCATAATTTATGGCGTTATTTAGCGCGCCCTCGTGCACGCACAGACTGAAAACATGGCGAATTTGCCTTGATATTCAGCTCAGTTGAAAAATGGCTGTACCTCACCAACGAGCATGGGTACCCCACCTTTTTTTCCAGTCATTGTAATGAACTTATCACCAGCTTTGCGTGAGAAAAGACTTATCAAATTTCTATTGCTGAAAATTGTATAAGTAAGGAAAAGAGCAAATACACTGTGGTCTTTTCTAGTTTGCCGTTTGATAACCAAGTCAAGAAATTTGGTTCAAATTGTAATCAAGACTTCAGATTTCTGTCTAAATCAAACTTAAATTTTTATTTGTGTCCGACACATTTATATTGATTGTAGCTTAATACGTGTTCTCAAGAGTCTCGGTCACAAAGATTTTGCAATTATTACTGGGAATGCGTTATTCTAATAAGCATTAAATAATGCAAAAATGGGACATTTTCAATGCCTCTGTGCTCCTTAATGAGCATGGGCACCCCCGTTTTTTATATCAAAATTGTATTTCTCATATGATAAATATTCAGTGGACAAAGTTTGAACGAAAATCTATTGTCAATTTTATTTCAGAGGAATTACCTTAAATATCAAAAGGCAATCTCTCCATGTTTCTAGTGAGGTTTTCGTATACTCTACTAGTAGTTCTCATTCTCCCACAACTTCCACTATCTTCTCCTTGAGGTGATAAATATTTCACTTTCTAGACTATCTACAGCCACTACACACCAATGGTTAACAGTGCGCGATAGTTCAGGCAATCAGATTGTAGCATTTGAGTGATTATACCAGTAGAATCCAATTATAGAAAACATGATAGAAACAACACATAAAATTTTTCCTATTCGTAAAACTTTTTTGAGTGCTTTTACAACTATTTGGCTAAACACTGGGATGCAGTTAGTAGACAGCCCATTGGTTTTATTGATCAGTTAACAACTTTTTTTCCTTTCTCCTCAGGGCGTTAAACGAAATCCACACCCTAACGAACCTCGCAAGTCCATGTCAACTCACCCAACCAGCCCAGCGTCAAAACTACAGCTACAAGCTATATCTTTATTGTTAGAGGTTCTTTAAAACTGACGTATTTAACTATAAGTAGTGGCAGAGATATTATGTTTCGTTAGTCAACATCGCCTGAAAAGTAAAGTGCATTTCATAATAGTCAAAGTTTTAATTACAAGATAGAGAGAAAGCTAAAAAAACATTGCCGTTCAGAAGATGTCACCAACGTTAGGTGCTAAATGACTAATAAAAACAAACATAGCAGCGCTGGTACCACTCCATATAAAAGCATTTTTTCACCTTGCTTGCTATGCCAGCAGTTATACTACAGCTATATTTCTTTCCTCATTGCTTGGGCATCGAAGCTTAGTCAAGTTATACTTGAACTTTTGTCGTTTTCCTCGTAGAATGGTTTGTAAGGTATTAAACAGTGCATCCCGGTTTTAAAGCCCATTCCTGGATGATAGAAGAGAACACTTACTAAACCTTATTGACTACAGCGTAGATCGAGAGTGAAAACTGCAGCAGTTTGTATCAACACTATTAAAACACTAGCAAAGAGCATTCTTAACAAGTTTTAGTTTATTTGCTTTTGTTTGTTTGTTGTTGTTTTTTTTGTTACTTTTTGGTCAAGTGTCTTCGTTTGATTCCTGCTTACGTTCGTACATCTTTTCTGTACTCCAAGAACAATACTTTTTTCCTTACTTTTTTTTCCAAACCAATAGTTTCAAAAATAGTCATGCAAACGTGACGATGATGCAATTCAATGCGAACTCACACCACCACGATACAATGCGGAGACAAGACAGTATTGTCAGGGGGTAGGGAGGAGAGACGAAGTTCACCAGCCAGATTCCTGTGTTATTACATTTGGGTTGGGCGCGATATACATGAAATCTGACATAAGTATTAAGCAAATGCTCCACAGTATTTGTCTACTTTTTCTTGAGTTAAGTTATTTTTGCCAAACTTTTGCCAGATCTAAAAAACTAAATACTTTTTTCAACGACTCCAGATTCTGTATACACTCGCGGTTAGTAGTACAAAGTGAAATGTCTGGACAGCTGTTAAAAGAGTTAAATATCGTGCTTATACGTAATTTTTTTAGTTCTCATTTTAACAGAATTGCAATGCAACCAAGGAACTTTCATTTATCTACTATTACATAAAAGAACATACCCTTCTAAAATTATGTAAAACAGAAATGCGTGTCTTGGCGGGGGCTCGATCGAGGGAACGGAGTCCCTCATGGTAACGACAATTTTTAAACTGAACTGATTGCTATCACCACAACCGTCGTAAAATAACCACATGACGGATTATTTGAATTAATTAGATCAATTATTTCGAAGTCATCAGTATTTTGGATTACAGTGACAGCGCTAGCCGATTGCTGTATTTCGTTGCCAGGGCGTTTCGTTGCATTTACAGAGTAAATTACGCTAATGCTAACAGGTTATAAAAATTAAATTTTTAACTACTTCCCCAAGGTATTTCCATAAGAAGCCATTTCTAAACTGCATTTTTACTCTATCAAAACGAGTCAGGTTGACATCCTTTCAAACGGAAATGAGTTTGACAATTCACGTGCAAGGAAAACTCATTTCCCTTTGAACTGTTGTGCACTGACACTCGTTTCAGAGGTAACATCCCTTAAATGGTGCCTAAATTTAAATAATAATATTTTATACATCCTAACATAAATCTGAGACTCTGATTCCGATCGCGAAAGATCAGTTCATCGCTTTGCATTGGGGAAATGTCACCCCTTTTTCCCTTCTGGTCAGCGGCATTGCGGACGCATTGAATGACCGAGGCCGAGCGAGTGTATTATTTCTTTACAAAGGAACTGTAAAAACACATCCTTGATTGAAAACTTGAAATCTCAAACATTTGACAGTTTACTCGAGATTTACAATGTAAGGTGTTTAGCCCAGCTTTTAAAGACAAAAGGTGAATACGAGACGTGTTTCTGAATCCAAAATCCTAGGAATGCAAGATGTCGTATCGGACATGTGCAAAGAAGGCTAGCAAGTGTTATTCAACGAAATACCTACACAAGTGTTCAGGAAGACCTCTTTGCATGTACAAGAAATCATCCAGTTTTCACCAGTCCAGCGTAAAGTGTCGCATACTTTTAGACTTTTAAAATTTTGGCGCACTTTAGATCTAAAATACGGAAAAGCAAAACGATTTTTAAAACACTTAGAAAAATTTTAAGTGTAAATTGCGGAAAAAATACCATATTTTAGGGCGCTTTATTAGTAGTTTAAAATTGAGCGTTTTATTAGTAGTTTAAAATTGAGCGTAAGCTTGAAACTGCTTAAAATAACGGCGATGTCAGTGTGTGCGCTAGAATGCTCAACAATTGGGTAACTTAAGCACTGACGACGGCGACGCCAGGACGACGCCTAGCAAAAAATGGATTTAAATTTTACTTTCGAATTTCGTAAGTAACTAAACCCGTTCAGAGCGCAAAACTTGTCTAAACACCTGCTCAAACTAAATATGTAATGCAGCGATCGATTCCATAAGGAAATCCAAAATATTTGCCGGCGAGGCCCAGGTTCTCAAGAATACGCAAAACTTGGTCATTTCACGTTGTTGTTTGGAGGGGAACGGCAAAGAAATGTACAAGTATTTATAACGCACGTGCAGAGCTATTGTTCTGTTCATTAAACCTTTTGTTTGGCGACGTTCCCGTTGCCGTCCTAGTTTGCTTAAGTTCCCTATTAAAATAGTGATTTAGGCCACAGCAAAGGCTGCTTGCGGTTAGCTTTAAAATGTTGATCGGGTCAGCGAGTGTTATACTTATTTTGTAAATCAAAACAAAGTTGAAAAAATTCTTGCTTACCTCTCGTCTCACTCCGCATTTTATCCCCTTGATTTCTGTCCTCAAATTCACTCCCAAGCGATGAATCTGTGTATCTTGTTTCTTTTCTCTATCAAGAAGCGATCGGAACACGGACAGTGCAGACATTGGTACGAAGAACTATTTGCGCATCTTTGCGTACTACATATAATGTTGATGTTTCCAAAAGGATCATCTCCATAGTGCTTACGCCACAACCATTCCTGTAGGTCACGTTCGAAGAGATCTTTGGACGTTACTATACTAGGCATACTTTGTTCGATTCCCCACTATATATTTTCAATGCACTAGGTGTGCGCACCTGTGTTTAGGCTGAGGTTAACTTCGTGTGAGACGACTGCAGTCCTCGTCTTTTATGCAGTCGTAAGCTCTCCACATGTCGTTCAACAAGCTTGTATTCCCGGCAATATGTGGGCGCGTGTGATGGGTAGAACTGTCTTTATCCCTTTGCCCTACAGGAACAAGGAAACGGTCTTTGGTCCCGCGGCCGATGCCGCCGAAGACCCACTGTACTTCAATGTAGCGACCGCAGTTGTACTTCGTTTTGCAAAACTTGGACTCGAAAGCAAGTAGACCCCACTGGGGGAAAGCAAAAAATCATCCCCCCTTTTATTCACCAGGGCCCGGTTGTTCAAAACCCCAATTAGCACTAATCCTCGATTAAATACGCTAATCCGCGATTAAAATTTAATCTGCGATTAGACTGCGTTGCTCAAAGCCCGATTAACGCTAATCTGACTCTAATCGGCGGGTTAAATTTAATACACCTCCAAAGGAAGATTAAATCGCTAATCGGCCGATTAATATTGAAATAAAATGGCCGACTTGTTGTTTGGCCTTCCTTGCATGAGACAAAGACGAGTAAGAATTTATCGATATAACGGTAGCATACTA
>JAEMPF020031029.1:15000-26752 GCA_022496165.2 Catalaphyllia jardinei
CTTAGGAGGTCTTGCACATAATAAATTCCACGGTCGAACCACGTTTTCCAAAACAGTATTTTTTGATCAATTGTTATATCCTTGTTGTTCCAGAGAATAAATTTCTTTCTTGGTTCTCCTCCGTATGCACTGCTCAATTCTTGAAAATATCCTAGTAGTTCGCGGTAAAATAGGGGGAAGTTTGCTTGAAATAAATTAATATCGTAATTGCACTTTAATAAAAAAGCTAGACCGCCATGTTTGCTGAAAAAAGATCAGGGATACCCTCCCAGTTGGCGTCTGTGTCATCTAGAAGTCTGCCAATCCAACTCAACCGTAACGATTTGACCATTGTTCGGAAGTCAGATGTTGTTTGATAAATAATCTGTCTCTTTATTTTATTCTTTTCTTCCCTGCACAAAAAAGCGAAAAGTTCAGCTTGCGTTTTCTGGATCACAGGTTCAGGGACGGTTAACATTGATGCTGTATAAATCAATTGAGAGACACCTACTGTCTTCGCCAGCATTGAACGACCGTACAGTGAGAGATCGCGTGTTTGCCAAATGTCCAGTTTCGTCTTCATTTTATAAATTTTATTAAAGAAATTTTCTTCATTGTTTTTGTCTCCATCATACGATAAGAACGCGCCAATTGCCTTAATCGGTTCTGTTATGCATTTGAAACCCATAATTTTGTCCTTATTACCTTTTTGGGAACCGATCCACATGATTTTTGTTTTGGTTTTGTTCAGGTTGAGGCCCGATAATAAACCAAAGCTACTGATTATCTGAAGTGATGCCTTGAGAGATGCTACGGAGCTTGAAATCACAGTTGTATCATCTGCAAATTGTGTCAATCTTGCTTCACGCGAGTTAGGTAGCATGATACCCTTACAGTCGAAAGACCTTGCAGTTATTCATGGGTTAAATTATTAGCACTAAAATTTACACTTCAGAGTTAATTCTCTATTAAAAGAAAGCCTCTCTTGGGAACAACAATCAAACAAAGAGTCCGCATAGCGAGAGGTAAATTACAATAGTATTATGTAATTATATGGAACAATTCTGTTAAACAAAAAAGATTTGCTACAGGAGTTCTACTGAAGAAAGAAGAAAGAATAAACACCTATAATTTTTCCAGATCTTCGGCGTTGTTGATCCTGACTATATAACCTAAAGCCGAATCGGGTTTAACGAAGATTTTTCCGTCAGTGGTCCATACTTTCCATCCTTGATGTGACCGTTTTTTTGTCGCGAATGCTTGACGTTTTACTGTACCGTAGTTTATCGCAGTTTTCAGCCTAAAAAAATACTTCTCTTGCTCTCTTCTAACTAAAATCGACATGAAACGATAAATTCTTTTCATCTTATCTAAAAAGAATTGTAGGAGAAAGCTGCCCTTGAGGAGCCACTTTCGCTGAGCGGGCACTATCGTCCGATAGTCGCCCTAGGGCATTCTATTGACACATAGTGACCGCGCGAGATCGTACCACGTGATCAGTTTTGACCAATGACGACAAAGGAAAATTTAGTGGTGAACTATAATGACAGATATGTGGGAGGCGTGGTGGCCTCATAGTTAGTGCGCTCGACTCCGGAGCGAGCGGTCCGGGTTCGAGCCCTGGCTGGGGACACTGTGTTGTGTTCTTGGGCAAGACACTTAACTCTCACGGTGCCTCTCTCCACCCAGGTGTATAAATGGGTACCGGCGAATTTAATGTTGGGGGGGTAACCCTGCGATGGACTAGCATGCCATCCAGGGGGGAGTAGAAACACTCCTAGTCGCTTCATGCTACAGAAACCGGGATAAGCTCCGGCCTGATGGGCCACATTTGGCCCGAATGCAGACTTTACCCTTTTTACCTATAATGACAGATAGTGCCCGCGCGAGATCGTACCACGTGATCAGTTCTCACCAATGACGACAAAGGAAAATTTAGTGGTGAACTATAAGTGAAACATGATGATACAAAGGACCGCAAACGAAAATGCTGCCTGTGAACGCAGGATCTGTAAAAGATCTGATCTGACAAAAATAGAAAGCAACAAACAATGATGCAAGGCTGATACTGCGGAAAAAACTTAACGGGGCAACGACATGATAGAGTCCAAACTTAAAGCAAACAATTGCAACCGTGGACAGCTGTTTCGACCTTGTTGGGTCTCATCAGCACGGTGTAGCAAGCTATGAAGTAATCAGCTGGTCGACTGATATTCATACACTCACTGAGATGGTGATGACCTCAGATGAAACTCAAAACCAAATCCTCGCCAATTGGCCAATGTCACATGCAAAACTCATACACTCACTGAGATGGTGATGACCTCACATGAAACTCAAAACCAAATCCTCGCCAATTGGCCAATGTCACATGCAAAACGCGTGTAATTTTTCAATTGTCTCTTGTCACGCGACCAGCTGTTTACTTCATAGCTTGCTACACCATGCTGATGAAACCCAACAAGGTTGAAACAGCTGTCCACGGTTGCAATTGTTGGCTTTCAGATTGGACTCTATCATGTCGTTGCCCCCGTTAAGCTTTTTACGCAGTATCAGCCTTGCATCATTGTTTGTTACTGAACTATAAGGGCTGATAGTGTCTCTTCTCTTCACTATCGGGTCAGGTGATCAATTTAAACCAAAAAGAATCTGAGAAGATTTAGTGTTGAACTATAATTAAACAATAGTGTTTCTATCGAGGTACTAGCGGCTGACAATAGCCCCGCGGAAATAGCAAACTATCAGACAGATAGTTCTGAGAAATAAACACTCTATTGCCTTCATTGTTCATCACTAATCGTCTTTTGGTTTGGTTTTAAACACAGGAAGATAAATATTTCCTTTCCATTTGCAAGGGTCTAAGAGCGCGACCTTTTCCGTCTAACTGATTGTTAACAGTACGTTTTGGTATTCAGTTGTTATTGTTGAGTGCTTTTGGCAGGTAGACAAAGCAATCTCAGATAACTTAGATAGACGGACCGCGGTACCCATCAGAGGACCGCGGAGGCCGACGAGCTAGTTATAGAAATCAGTAACACGCGCTTAGAGAGAGTTAACAAGTTTAAATATCTTGGGGTCCTCCTAGACAACACCCTATCTTGGAAGGACTACGTAGAATATATCGGTAACAAGATCTCGTCTAGATTAGGTATTCTGCGTCGAGCGCGTAAGGTTCTTCCCAAACCAACATTGCAAATGCTCTACAATACTTTAGTCCTGCCATTGTTCGATTACTGTTCACCAGTCTGGGACAGCTGTGGGATTGGGAGCAAAGCCTATCTAGATAAGTTGAATAGACGCGCCGCATGTATTATTGAAGGTCGACCTATTGGGGCTGTGGAGTTAAAATCAACACTTGGCTGGCCTAGCTTACAAGCACGCAGAAATTATCTTAAATGTGTCCTAGTCCATAAGTGTCTTCACGGAATAGCGCCTTCGTACTTACTCTCAGAGTTTAGGCACGCGCACCTTTTTCATCGCTATAACATCAGAAATCGTGATTTACTGCGCCCCGGCCCTCACTTTGCAAAAACCACCAAATACCAACGTAGCTTTAGAATAAATGGTGCTCGGACCTACAACACCCTACCGAGAATCATTAGACAAGTAGATACCCTCAGTGAATTCAAATGCTGTGTTGCATGTTATCTTAACTTAATTACTTAATTAATTGTCTAATTTTAATGTTCAATGTTTTGTTTTTGTGTTTTGTCAGGGCTCCATTTAAACTAGCTCTGCTAAATTGGATGCCCCTGGATAAATAAATAAATAAATAAATAAATAAAAACGGACGAAATCAATAAATATAAGTAACTTGAACACTTTACATGCAGTATTAGTGTCGGTGATACCGAGGACAATTGCAGTTGATATACAGAAACATTCAAGGCCAAGACTGTCTTCAGCTTGTTGTAAGGTATGTCTTTCGATCTTGTAACCGCTTCTGGGTTCGAGAGGAATTCCCCTCGCTCTTGTACGTTCTCTTTTTACAAACTAAGTGTAAGAGATGCAACGCTACAGGCACCAGTTTGCTCTAAAGCAATCAGTTTTAAATCCTACATAGTCCTATGTGTAGTCAGAAAACCTGTTTAAAAACCAGGCCATTGCAGTGCGTTCTGTCTTCAAGTGACATCAACTTGGGAATGTCGGGTAAAATTTGATTTCCAGCTGTCATGATCCAAGTTTTCAGATCCCGTCCACATGCACCCTATACAATACAATACAATAACCCTTATCACCTAGAATTTAAAGTAGGAATTGGAAAACTGAGCTTTATTTCCTCGCTTAGGTTAGGCTTTCCATCCGAACTAATCCGTCACAAAAACGAAGCTTTTCTAAACGCTCTACAAGTCGAAAGAATTTGAAAACGCTGGCTCCGCTTTTTAGCGTGGACGGAAAATATTTTAAAAAAGAAACTTTTCGTACTTTTCGAAAGTTGAGATAATCATTACATTCCCCTATATGAGATTTCCTCAAGACAAATGCAAACGACCGGTTATTATCATTTGGCGTAGTATGAACAGAAGACATTTAATCATTTTTCAAAGTGAAAATATTGTTTTCCAATTCTTTCGGCGTAGGGTGGGCACTAATCAACACCAGTTAAACACTAATCAACGCCCTGGGATCTTACATGCGGTCACAGATTTTCACAATCCCTCGTTTAGTAGGTTGAGCAACTTCTTATGGAATCGTGACTGCAATTTCGTCCGTTGATTTATTCCGTTTTAAACCAAGCAGACCACACTCTTTGTGGCTGTTTCGCACAGCTTAAGTCAGCTTCATTCTCGGCGTCTTCTGAGATCTAAGTTAGGGATGTTTTAGTGACGCTTGCGGAATATTTCAGTTGTTGTAGCTTTCTTCTGTTCCGTTTCTTAGACAGTCTCTCCGCCACTAATGAGGTCATCTTAATAAAGTTCTCGATCTATCTCCGCAACAGTATCAGTAACCAGCTCTACACGCTTTACAGGTGTTTAAATGGTGGCGGATTACGCCGCCAAGCAGGAATGGTGAGGGTCCCAAGCCAAAGAGTGTTCTAGTGAACCTGTAGGTGCGAATACGTAAAGGATTCTTGCCTTCCAGCCAATTGAAACGCAGTGCATCTCGATCTTGCTCCCGGATACGCCCTTAAAGAAATCCCTTGCGAATATCCCAGGCAAGGGCTACTGCATGTAATCTTCCCCTTAAGAGTGCTTTCCAGAGCTGATTCTACAGGGGCTGTGCAACTTCTAGGCAGTCGTGGAGCTGAGTCATAAGCTCTTGCAAAGGCATTATACACAATCTGCATTTTAGTAGTCTCAGCGCTCTCTCTTACGACAGCCTTGTGGGAGATGTAGAATCCTCGTTCAGATGCTGACATCTCTGCTTCTTCCATAACTCCTTCCTGTAGATGTTGTTGAATAAATTACATCATAGTCGTCAAGCTTTTGTGTCTTTTTCAGTCGTTGGACCGGACTTCCGAGTCGCTTGCTGGGAAGTTTCGCTGAAAGTTGATCTAATGAATGAATTTTTGACCTCCGTTTGAGCGGTCTGGGTTCGAGCCCTGGCCGGGGACATTGGGTTGTGTTCTTGGGCAAGACACTTTACTCTTACAGTACATCTCGTCATCCAGGCGATAGCTACGCGGTGAATTCAATGCTGGGGGAACTCTGCGTTAGACTAGCTTCTCATCCAGTGCAGAGTACAGAAACTCCTAGGAGGTCCACGCTGCTGAAATCCCAAATAAGCTTCGGCCTGATGAGCCACTTAGCTTGTATGCAGACTTTACCTTTCATTTTCTCTAGCCGTTAACACTAAATTCTTAATTAATCTTTAAGCTGGCCCTTGTGAAACCGAAGGCTGTAACGCTCCTTATAACAAAGGCTGTAAAGTAGTGGACGATGAAGCAAAGTGTATATATCCCACTTGTAATTCAACTCTACGCCCAGTCTGTGCCTCCGATGATGTTCAGGAGCCTAACGATTGTATATTGAGAAGACAGGCCTACCTTACGTCAACTCGAATACACCATTTTGCTAATGATCAGTTCTTGGTGAATTGTGGGTAGATCCAGTCCTTTGTGGGGGCAAACGGGCAAAATTACAATTTCAAATTATGTCCTAAACTGGCCGTTTGCCCCCACAAAGGACTGGATCTACCCACAATTCAAAAGGAACTGATCATTAGCAAAATGGTGTATTAGCATTAAGAAATGGAAAGTATGCGGTATGTCACAATTCCTCAATGCGTTTGTTAGAAGTGGGCGTGGTCATAATTTCATTCCTGAAAGGGATTAATTAATTTGTTTGTGTTTTTATTTACTGATTCATTGATTTTTTATTTATTTTCTTTCTTTCTTTCTATATTTATTTATTTATTGATTGATTGATCATGGACTGATTGACTGATTGGCAGCCTGTTGAGATAACCAGGACTCCTATGGCGGGGAAAAGAAGGACGTGGAAACATTGAAGAAAATCGGAAAAAATGCCCGTTACCAACGCAAAAGCTCATAACCTTTTGGTTAATAAGTTTATTCTGTATTCTTTTTTCAGTGCCCGACTGTAGGAAAGCTGCAGACGTCGCTTTTATCGTCGACTCTTCGGGAAGCATCGGTAAAACGAACTGGGAACGAACAAAGCGCTTCCTCATGAGAATCGTCAGTAAACTGGTTATCGGACCCGCAACCATACACATTGCGATAATTTCCTACAGCACGAATCCTGAGATTATGTTGCGGTTCAACTCACTTTCCGGTAGTAGGTTGAACGTGAAGCAGATTGTCAAAGTTTTGTATGGATTGCCATGGCAACGAGGATTTATCTTCATCGGCCAGGCTGTGGAGCAAGCCGCTCAAGGAGTGTTTACCACAACTGCTGGCATGAGATCAAATGTGCCCAAGGTAGATGTTTGTTTCATTGTTGCCCTGTTGGTTTTTCTGTTTATGTTCTTACCAGAAATTATACGTTGCTCTAGCGTAAACCCTTCCACGCGATTCGAATCACAGCCATCTATTCAGTGTCGTGGACCGTAGAAAGTGTCATTTGCGGAGAAAGATTGGTAGCGAGATTCCTGGAACAACTTGGCAAAAGTACTGGGTATACCTGGGGTATACTGATGCCTCATCTCTGCGGTGGGGCCGGGTTCAGGGTTAGGGGGTTGTAGCAATCGTCCTAGTCGCTAGAAAGTACGGAAACTATAGCAAGCGATAAAGCGAATGACCGTTCGACTCGATCTGTCCCACGAACTGGAACCCGACAATGTGAAGTAGACGTGTTTATCTGCCACTATGTTTGAATTTAAAGATCGCGTTTGTTATCACTGGTGGTATGCAAAACAAGACAGGCCAAACACTTCTTTATCCAGAGCCTCGAACCTCTTGAAGGATAAGGGTGTGCAGGTTGTAGCCATCGGAGTAGGAGAGCTAAGAACCGTCGTTGACTACACAGAGCTTTTGGACATCTCTTCAAGAAATGAAGATGTGTTCGTCGCCAAGTCTTTCGAGGAACTGCAAAACCCAGGCAATGCAAGGCTGTTTAGGCGAAGGGTCTGCAATGGTAAGCGATGAGATCACGGGGCATACCAGTACCCAGATCTTATGCGTGACATTACGTCCTGAAACACACAACCCGACTCAAGTGAAGTATGATCCTCGCAGTAAATTTTCCAATTTAAGCAATTGGAAAGAAGAAGCCTGAAAAAAATCAGGGCTTCAACGGGATTCGCATCTACAACCGCAGTTCAAGTATGAATTATTTCATATACACTTTACATCATTTCACTCCTTACGGGCGATATGAACTCAACAAATTGATCTTGTTCCCAATGTGTGGCTTCATAGCTCAGTTGGTAGAGCATCGCACCGGTATTCGCGGAGGTCATGGGTTCGAATCCCGTTGAAGCCCTGTTTTTTTTTCAGGCTTCTTCTTTCCAATTGCTTAAATTTGAAAATTTACTGCGAGGATCATACTTCACTTGCATCTACAACCGCAGTTCAAATTTGAATTATTTCATATACACTTTGCATCACACAACTCGACTGTTTGGGATTATGTAATATGTTGGATAATTTCCCTCTATTCCTTTTCTCGAGGTATTTTAAAAGAAGTAGAAAGCAATCGCTTTGTATTTCTATCGATTTCGGTATAAATCTACTTGTGCTCTATCATGAATGTCGTTCTCGATTGGCTAACGCTACTCACTATATATACTGTATCATTTTTTATTTGAAGTTGTCAGACAACTGTCTGATGATTGTAAATTCAAATCAAAGTTCTAGTAATAGACCCCTCTCCAAAATGGCGGCCGAAAATTTAAATAAGCCGTCAAAATTAAAAAGGTATAGCCGCACTAGAAAGAACACCTTTACTTTAGTAACCCTGCAAGATTTCAGCATTTCAGGTGTAATATCAGCTGAGTTGAAAATTGAGAAATTTAGAGACGTTTGTATGACTGTAGTTGCGATTGACAAGTTTTTCTTTTTGCTTTACTTAGGTCACCCACGATTAGTTACCATATAGCTACTCGCTTTTTTTAATATTTTTTTTATTCTTTTTCGGGGTCAATATCCTAATGATTGTTAAGTTACGCCGTGGAAAAGCCAATCAGGAATTTGCCTTTTGCGGTGCTAAGAAAACTAAAGTGTAAATTCAATAACAATCAAGATTTAAAGTAGAATGTGCATTGTCTGTATGTTCGTATTTTAGTCTTTAACAAAATAAAACCCGAAAGATTGGCTCCTCAGCATTTTTTTACTTTGTTAAGGTGAATGTTGTGTGGTGGAGAAACAGAGCATCAGTGAACCTTACCAAGATAATCCCACAAAGTACGTGAAAACTGCAAATCTCTTTTGGTGCAAGTTTCGTTTCACTGATAAAAGGTAATAGAGTCACATGTGGTAGTCGAAACATTGCAAGGTGTAGTTCATGAAAATTCACTTGGTTTCGGACTGAGTGAAGATTGTACAAAATTGGGAGTTGCAGACTAAGTTGCTTTGTTTCAAGTTTTACAATATTTCTTCAGAAAGAATTGGCAATTTTTAAAAAACAGGTCTAAATCTTTTTGGATAGATTTTCCGTCCCAACGAAATTGCTTTCGAGTGCGCTAAAAATACCGTCTTCTGTAACTCATTGGTCTTTTCTCGGTAGACTCTTCTTCGCCACCTTTTTTGAAGCGTTTCTCGGGTAAAGCGTGACATAATGCCGACTACCTCCCCCGTTGAGTACGAGTTAAAGTCACGGTTCGGCGCATCGGCAGGCCACAAAGTTAATCATTTAATTTCATTGTTTTTTTGTTAAAAAAAAAACAGTCGGAAACGTGCTGGTAACTCTTGCGGAAACTAATGTATGTAACTATCAACCTTGTTTCCAGGGCCTCTCGTCTTACCGCCCCCTGGCGGTAAGATGAGAGAGGCCCTGGGAACGAGCTTGTGTCACTATTAGTACAATCGAACCTGTATAGCGATGTTTCTTGTTTACAAACATTGACGTCACATTTTTTTTTATCTTTTCAAATTTGCCAGCCACTGAACAATAGCATGCATTGTTTCAACAGCCAATAAACCTCTGGTCGGCACATTAATGACAACATGTGACGTAACGAGAAACATCGCTATTAAGCGGTCAGTTGTCAAAGTCCCGAAAACTATTTTCCTTATTTACTTCAATTTTGACCTTTATGAAGCGGTCGCGGTCAACCTTTACGAAGTTCCAACAAGCTGTTTCTTTGTCTTAACCTGTAAACGGTCACACGATGTCAATTACTTGTTCATACAGTTTCAAAACATGTAACACTCAAGGTGCAACAACCGATTTCCTTGTTTATTTTTCCCAAATTAAAACGCCGAAAATAAAATGAGTGCTTCCAATTTGAGGTCAAATGTCTTTTCAGCACTGACTTTCAGTTTATTTGGAATGTTTTTCTTGCAACCTGTATTAGGCGGTCACCCTGTATTAAGCGGTCACTTAGCCATTCCCCGAGGACCGCTTAATACAGGTTCGACTGTAGTGGGAGAGAGAAATGTTTCGCTGGTCAATAACGCCTGAAAAGTAAAGTGAATTTCAAAGAATTTAGTTGCGAGATGGAAAGAAGCTAAGAAACTTTGCCGTTCGGAAGATGTGCACGTTTTCCCATACTTTCTCTAAACTAATAGTTTCTTTTTCCAGACTCAACAAAGATACCCATTCCAAACGTAACCATGATGATGCAATTTAATGTTAAGTCTAACCGCGAAACAATGCGGGGACAAAACAGTCATGTCAGGGGTAGGGTGGAGTGACGAAGTTTACCAGATTCTTTGTTCTTACATTTGGGTTAGGCGCGATATACATGAAATCTGACATAGGTATTAAGCAATAGTTTTAGTTTTTGTCCATTTTTTCTTGGCTTACTCTTTATTTTTCCAATTTTTGGCAACCTCGTTTCCAGGGTCTCAGGAAGAGAGACCCTGGGAACGAAGTTGAATTTTTGCCAGATCTGAAAACCTAAATTTGCAGATTTCATTACTTTTTTTTTCAAAGATTTCAGACTCTGTACGAAGCCACTGTTATCAGTACAAAGATAATTGTCTGTACACAAGGAGTTAACAACAACAGCAGTTAGGAATTTAACAAAGAGAACATTTAAAAGAGTTTTAACACAACAACAACTACAGAATATCGTGCGTATACGTTTTTTTATTTCCCGGTTTAACAGCATTACAATGCGACCAAGGAACCTGTATTTATCTCAGAATACATAAAAGAATATACCCTTCTAAACCTATGTAAAACAGAAATGCCTGACTTGGCGGGGGTACAATCGAGGGAACGGAATGTTAAAAATAATTTCTAAAATTGATTGCCATCGCCAGAACGTTTGTAGAATTACGAAAGGAAGTATCTTATGGGACAGAGTTTTTAAAGAATTTTGAAAAGTAGCGACAGGATTATTTCTTTCTCTGGCTACACCTGCAAAAGATTCATTACGAAATCTGCATTCGATCCGACAATTACTTAGGACATCCCAGCGATTCACCACTGCATGTGTGCCTAAACTACATTAAAATTAAAATGTACGATAAAATTGAATATGGTTGCACTACTGCCAAGTTCCCGGTGTGCTTATGGTTGTATTGTGGTCGTTTCAGTATGAAGAAATATGGAAATGCGTAAGCAGGAGCAAAGAAAAAGTCTGACTCGAATCCATTCCAAAAAGGTTCTTGCGATTGAAAACGTATTTTTAACAGACACGATTCTAAGAATTTCAGCTTGGTGTAATGAAAAGTTAGTGTTGTCAATTAAGCGTTTAATGGTCCCAAAATTTTGATCCAAACCGTTGGCTAAAATTGCTGCGAACGTTTCATTGCTAAAAGCAATCTTAATCAGTGACATCTTCCGTGTCTTTTTAAGGCCTGGTGCACATTTAGTGACATAACGACATAGGAAGGACGTCGTATCGTTATATTTGCTAACTTCATAGCAACATAACACCATAAATGTGTCAACATGAAACGAAAAACTGGTCTTATCCTTATGCTTTTATGTCGATGTTCACATTACGACAAAACCTATTGCCATTACGTCGTTATGTCGGTAGCGTGAACTACGCGTGTTTCCTGACAAGTAAAATAAATTTCAGAGCGGATCCACTGCTAGACTTTTTCTAAATTCCCGAAGAGCTTAAAAGTTGTGACTACTTGTTAAAATCAGTAGCATTGTATAGCACTACTGAAACTAATAACAGCATTGTGCCTAGAGGGTAAAAGCGTCAATTCTTATTGAGGGAGCGGTAATACTCCGACAGGACTTGCCATGCT
>JAEMPF020031030.1:0-7500 GCA_022496165.2 Catalaphyllia jardinei
CTGACTGACTGACTGACTGACTGACTGACTGACTGACTGACTGACTGGCTGGCTGGCTGGCTGGCTGAGTGACTGATTCATTCATTCATTCATTCATTGATTTAGTGATTGATTCATTCATTAATTCATTCATTTATGTGTCTAGCAGCCCGCTGAGATGAACAGGATTGCTGTCCCATTGAAAAGAAGGACGCGGCTAAATCGTTAATGATGGCAGTGAAAATATTGAAGAAAATCGGAAAATGCCTTTTGTTACTAACACAAAAGTTCAAATTAAAAAACTCTTTGTTAATAATCTTCGTCGGTATTCTTTTTTCCAGTCCCCGACTGTAAGAAAGCTGCAGACGTCGCTTTTATCGTCGACTCTTCGGGAAGCATCGGTAAAACGAACTGGGAACGAACAAAGCGTTTCCTCAAGAGAATCGTCAGCAAACTGGACATCGGACCCACAACCACACACATTGCGACAATTTCTTACAGCACGAATCCTGAAATTGTGTTGCGGTTTAACTCACTTTCCGGTAGTAGGTTGAACGTGGACGAGGTTGTTAAAGTTTTGGACGGATTGCCATGGCAGCGAGGATTAACCTACATCGACAAGGCTCTTGAGCAAGCCGCTCAAGGAGTGTTTACCACAGCTGCTGGCATGAGATCAAATGTGCCCAAGGTAAATGTTTGTTTCATTGTTGCCCTGTTGAATTGATGTTACTTTTTATGTTCTTAGGTTGGTGGCAGGCAGCAGGAATTACGTTGCACTATTTTAGGTCCCTCTTTCTTGGGGTTTATATACAAAGAAATCGACTCGAATCATAGCCATCCAGTCAGTGTAGTGGACCGTGCGGAGTAAGATTGCGGAGTAAGATTGGTAGCGAAATTCTTGGAACAACTTAACAAAATTTCCGAGTTTACCTGGGATATACTAACGTTTCATCTGTAAGGTAGGGTCGGGCTCAGAATCAAGGGGGGTGTAGTAATTCTCCTAGTCGCTAGAAACTACCGAAACTGGAGTTAAGCCAGATAAAGGGAATGGCCATTCGGCTCCATCTATCCGACGAAATGAAGTCTACTTAGAAACCTCTTCTCCATGTTTAAAATTACAGATCGCGTTCGTAATCACTGATGGTAAGCAAACCAAGACAGGCCAATACACTCCTTTAGCCAGAGCCTCGAAACTCTTGAAGGATAAGGGTGTGCAGATTGTAGCCATCGGAGTAGGAGAGCTCAGAACCGTTGTGGACTACACAGAGCTTTTGGACATCTCTTCAAGCGATGAATACGTGTTCGTGGCCAAGACGTTTGAGGAATTGCAAAATCCAGCCAATGCAAGGCTGTTTAGGCGAAGAGTTTGCGATGGTAAGCGATCAGCATCTGGCAACTATAACAGTCACGCGAAATACTAGTACCCAGTCTACCTCTCAGACTACTCATGCTCTCAAAGACCTGTCACGTGATATCAAGTCCCCAAGCCCACAACCCGACTACATAGGATTATGCAGTATATTGCATATTCCCACAAAAATTGTAACTGTGCTCTATTCTGTTCTGAAACACAAAAGGAAGTGAGGAGAGCATAAGAGAAGAGCTCTAACTCAACAAATCATAGTTTTAAAGGTCGAGTTTTGAATCAACGTCCTCAAGGTAGTTTTGTTAGTTTCCTGGTCGGCGTGTACCTAACTTAAATCAAAGCCATGTTAAGTTGCATTTTTCAGGCCTATTCTAGGTAGCTTTGACACCTTAAGTCCCTACCCGTATTCCAGAGTCGTCATTTTCCGACACCATCACTATTTTTCTCAATTAAAATTGTCAATAGACCATGTCTGCTTACTGACCTGACCTTTTAATGGCAACGAAGCAGGAGATTGCCTTATTTTGAAACAGACCTCTCGAAAGGTCACCTGTAGCCTCGCTTGCGTTCACAAGTCAGGCAGCTGAGCACGCAATTGTAAAATGGCCCATTCCCAGTCTAGACTATAGATTTTATGCAAGAATGTGCCCACTTAGTAGAATTTTCCTTTGGCAAAATCGTGCGAATTTAATTTATGAAGATTATCACCTATTATGTAAAGTGTATATGCCTTGCCTTAAAGTGTATACGCCTTGCATTATCACCTATACAGGGATCTCGAAGTATTTCTTTTACGGGCCCATTTTATATTGTTACATTCAGTTTAAGGTTTTAGGTATGAGACTTGTTATATACAATATATATAAAACGTATCAAGAAAATCCCGGCCAAATATCCAGATTTGGACAGTGCATTTTTGGTTCATCATGTACTTACCGATGTTATAATTGTTGTAAGACATACTAATTCGCCTTTATTTTTTTATCCTTTGCAGCCAGACCCAGTATTGGTAAGGGATTTTTGTTTTCTTTTGCTTTGCTATTTCTAATTTGGCTGCCCCGCTTATGTACAACTACCCATGATTGGTGTGTTGGTTCCTGCCCTAACCGGGGTGACAATTATCAATTGTTTTAAGAGCGCTGGTTGAGTAACAGATGTTAGATAGCTAACGAGGCACGTAGCCGGCTTAGTTGGCTGTAATGATCGCGTATCCAAGAAGCGCGAGTGGGATAATTCATGTGTTAAAACACCTCTGAAAAATAGAAAACTAAACTGAATGAAAAAAATTTATAAAACGTCTCAAAAAAATCCGCGGTTTTTTTTTTAAAGGTGATTCCTCACATTTGCATTGCGCATCCTTTCTGCGCATAATTTATGGGGTTATTTAGCGCGCCCTCGTGCACGCACAGACTGAAAACATGGCGAATTTGCCTTGATATTCAGCTCAGTTGAAAAATGGCTGTACCTCACCAACGAGCATGGGTATCCCACCTTTTTTTCCAGTCATTGTAATGAACTTATCACCAGCTTTGCGTGAGAAAAGACTTATCAAATTTCTATTGCTGAAAATTGTATAAGTAAGGAAAAGAGCAAATACACTGTGGTCTTTTCTAGTTTGCCGTTTGATAACCAAGTCAAGAAATTTGGTTCAAATTGTAATCAAGACTTCAGATTTCTGTCTAAATCAAACTTAAATTTTTATTTGTGTCCGACACATTTATATTGATTGTAGCTTAATACGTGTTCTCAAGAGTCTCGGTCACAAAGATTTTGCAATTATTACTGGGAATGCGTTATTCTAATAAGCATTAAATAATGCAAAAATGGGACATTTTCAATGCCTCTGTGCTCCTTAATGAGCATGGGCACCCCCGTTTTTTATATCAAAATTGTATTTCTCATATGATAAATATTCAGTGGACAAAGTTTGAACGAAAATCTATTGTCAATTTTATTTCAGAGGAATTACCTTAAATATCAAAAGGCAATCTCTCCATGTTTCTAGTGAGGTTTTCGTATACTCTACTAGTAGTTCTCATTCTCCCACAACTTCCACTATCTTCTCCTTGAGGTGATAAATATTTCACTTTCTAGACTATCTACAGCCACTACACACCAATGGTTAACAGTGCGCGATAGTTCAGGCAATCAGATTGTAGCATTTGAGTGATTATACCAGTAGAATCCAATTATAGAAAACATGATAGAAACAACACATAAAATTTTTCCTATTCGTAAAACTTTTTTGAGTGCTTTTACAACTATTTGGCTAAACACTGGGATGCAGTTAGTAGACAGCCCATTGGTTTTATTGATCAGTTAACAACTTTTTTTCCTTTCTCCTCAGGGCGTTAAACGAAATCCACACCCTAACGAACCTCGCAAGTCCATGTCAACTCACCCAACCAGCCCAGCGTCAAAACTACAGCTACAAGCTAAATCTTTATTGTTAGAGGTTCTTTAAAACTGACGTATTTAACTATAAGTAGTGGCAGAGATATTATGTTTCGTTAGTCAACATCGCCTGAAAAGTAAAGTGCATTTCATAATAGTCAAAGTTTTAATTACAAGATAGAGAGAAAGCTAAAAAAACATTGCCGTTCAGAAGATGTCACCAACGTTAGGTGCTAAATGACTAATAAAAACAAACATAGCAGCGCTGGTACCACTCCATATAAAAGCATTTTTTCACCTTGCTTGCTATGCCAGCAGTTATACTACAGCTATATTTCTTTCCTCATTGCTTGGGCATCGAAGCTTAGTCAAGTTATACTTGAACTTTTGTCGTTTTCCTCGTAGAATGGTTTGTAAGGTATTAAACAGTGCATCCCGGTTTTAAAGCCCATTCCTGGATGATAGAAGAGAACACTTACTAAACCTTATTGACTACAGCGTAGATCGAGAGTGAAAACTGCAGCAGTTTGTATCAACACTATTAAAACACTAGCAAAGAGCATTCTTAACAAGTTTTAGTTTATTTGCTTTTGTTTGTTTGTTGTTGTTTTTTTTGTTACTTTTTGGTCAAGTGTCTTCGTTTGACCCCTGCTTACCTTCGTACATCTTTTCTGTACTCCAAGAACAATACTTTTTTCCTTACTTTTTTTTCCAAACCAATAGTTTCAAAAATAGTCATGCAAACGTGACGATGATGCAATTCAATGCGAACTCACACCACCACGATACAATGCGGAGACAAGACAGTATTGTCAGGGGGTAGGGAGGAGAGACGAAGTTCACCAGCCAGATTCCTGTGTTATTACATTTGGGTTGGGCGCGATATACATGAAATCTGACATAAGTATTAAGCAAATGTTCCACCGTATTTGTCTACTTTTTCTTGAGTTAAGTTATTTTTGCCAAACTTTTGCCAGATCTAAAAAACTAAAACTAAATACTTTTTTCAACGACTCCAGATTCTGTATACACTCGCGGTTAGTAGTACAAAGTGAAATGTCTGGACAGCTGTTAAAAGAGTTAAATATCGTGCTTATACGTAATTTTTTTAGTTCTCATTTTAACAGAATTGCAATGCAACCAAGGAACTTTCATTTATCTACTATTACATAAAAGAACATACCCTTCTAAAATTATGTAAAACAGAAATGCATATCTTGGCCGGGGCTCGATCGAGGGAACGGGGTCCCTCATGGTAACGACAATTTTTAAACTGAACTGATTGCTATCACCACAACCGTCGTAAAATAACCACATGACGGATTCTTTGAATTAATTAGATCAATTATTTCGAAGTCATCAGTATTTTGGATTACAGTGACAGCGCTAGCCGATTGCTGTATTTCGTTGCCAGGGCGTTTCGTTGCATTTACAGAGTAAATTACGCTAATGCTAACAGGTTATAAAAATTAAATTTTTAACTACTTCCCCAAGGTATTTCTATAAGAAGCCATTTCTAAACTGCATTTTTACTCTATCAAAACGAGTCAGGTTGACATCCTTTCAAACGGAAATGAGTTTGACAATTCACGTGCAAGGAAAACTCATTTCCCTTTGAATTGTTGTGCACTGACACTCGTTTCAGAGGTAACATCCCTTAAATGGTGCCTAAATTTAAATAATAATATTTTATACATCCTAACATAAATCTGAGACTCTGATTCCGATCGCGAAAGATAAGTTCATCGCTTTGCATTGGGGAAATGTCACCCCCTTTTCCCTTCTGGTCAGCGGCATTGCTGCTAAAAAGGCGGACGCATTGAATGACCGAGGCCGAGCGAGTGTATTATTTCTTTACAAAGGAACTGTAAAAACACATCCTTGATTGAAAACTTGAAATCTCAAACATTTGACAGTTTACTCGAGATTTACAATGTAAGGTATTTAGCCCAGCTTTTAAAGACAAAAGGTGAATACGAGACGTGTTTCTGAATCCAAAATCCTAGGAATGCAAGATGTCGTATAGGACATGTGCAAAGAAGGCTAGCAAGTGTTATTCAACGAAATACCTACACAAGTGTTCAGGAAGACCTCTTTGCATGTGCAAGAAATCATCCAGTTTTCACCAGTCCAGCGTAAAGTGTCGCATACTTTTAGACTTTTAAAATTTTGGCGCATTTTAGATCTAAAATACGGAAAAGCAAAACGATTTTTAAAACACTTAGAAAAATTTTAAGTGTAAATTGCGGAAAAAATACCATATTTTAGGGCGCTTTATTAGTAGTTTAAAATTGAGCGTAAGCTTGAAACTGCTTAAAATAACGGCGATGTCAGTCTGTGCGCTCGTTTTAGAATGCTCAACAATTGGGTAACTTAAGCACTGACGACGGCGACGCCTAGCAAAAAATGGATTTAAATCTTACTTTCGAATTTCGTAAGTAACTAAACCCGTTCAGAGCGCAAAACTTGTCTAAACACCTGCTCAAACTAAATACGTAATGCAGCGATCGATTCCATAAGGAAATCCAAAATATTTGCCGGCGAGGCCCAGGTTCTCAAGAATACGCAAAACTTGGTCATTTCACGTTGTTGTTTGGAGGGGAACGGCAAAGAAATGTACAAGTATTTATAACGCACGTGCAGAGCTATTGTTCTGTTCATTAAACCTTTTGTTTGGCGACGTTCCCGTTGCCGTCCTAGTTTGCTTAAGTTCCCTATTAAAATAGTGATTTAGGCCACAGCAAAGGCTGCTTGCGGTTAGCTTTAAAATGTTGATCGGGTCAGCGAGTGTTATACTTATTTTGTAAATCAAAACAAAGTTGAAAAAATTCTTGCTTACCTCTCGTCTCACTCCGCATTTTATCCCCTTGATTTCTGTCCTCAAATTCACTCCCAAGTGATGAATCTGTCTATCTTGTTTCTTTTCTCTATCAAGAAGCGATCGGAACACGGACAGTGCCGACATTGGTACGAAGAACTATTTGCGCATCTTTGCGTACTACATATAATGTTGATGTTTCCAAAAGGATCATCTCCATAGTGCTTACACCACAACCATTCCTGTAGGTCACGTTCGAAGAGATCTTTGGACGTTACTATACGAGGCATACTTTGTTCGACTCCCCACTATATATTTTCAATGCACTATGTGTGCGCACCTGTGTTTAGGCTGAGGTTAACTTCGTGTGAGACGACTGCAGTCCTCGTCTTTTATGCAGTCGTAAGCTCTCCACATGTCGTTCAACAAGCTTGTATTTCCGGCAATATGTGGGCGCGTATGATGGGTAGAACTGTCTTTATCCCTTTGCCCTACAGCAACAAGGGAACGGTCTTTGGTCCCGCAGCCGATGCCGCCGAAGACCCACTGTACTTCAATGTAGCGACCGCAGTTGTACTTCGCTTTGCAAAACTTGGACTCGAAAGCAAGTAGACCCTACTGGGGGAAAGCAAAAAATCATCCCTCCTTTTATTCACCAGGGCCCGGTTGTTCAAAACCCCGATTAGCACTAATCCTCGATTAAATATGCTAATCCGCGATTAAAATTTAATCTGCGATTAGACTGCGTTGCTCAAAGCCCGATTAACGCTAATCTGACTCTAATCGGCGGGTTAAATTTAATACACCTCCAAAGGAAGAATCGCTAATCGGCCGATTAATATTGAAATAAAATGGCCGACTTGTTGTTTGGCCTTCCTTGCATGAGACAAAGACGAGTAAGAATTTATCGATATAACGGTAGCATACTAGTTTACAGCAATCA
>JAEMPF020031030.1:15000-26737 GCA_022496165.2 Catalaphyllia jardinei
ACATAATAAATTCCACGGTCGAACCACGTTTTCCAAAACAGTATTTTTTGATCAATTGTTATATCCTTGTTGTTCCAGAGAATAAATTTCTTTCTTGGTTCTCCTCCGTATGCACTGCTCAATTCTTGAAAATATCCTAGTAGTTCGCGGTAAAATAGGGGGAAGTTTGCTTGAAATAAATTAATATCGTAATTGCACTTTAATAAAAAAGCTAGACCGCCATGTTTGCTGAAAAAAGATCAGGGATACCCTCCCAGTTGGCGTCTGTGTCATCTAGAAGTCTGCCAATCCAACTCAACCGTAACGATTTGACCATTGTTCGGAAGTCAGATGTTGTTTGATAAATAATCTGTCTCTTTATTTTATTCTTTTCTTCCCTGCACAAAAAAGCGAAAAGTTCAGCTTGCGTTTTCTGGATCACAGGTTCAGGGACGGTTAACATTGATGCTGTATAAATCAATTGAGAGACACCTACTGTCTTCGCCAGCATTGAACGACCGTACAGTGAGAGATCGCGTGTTTGCCAAATGTCCAGTTTCGTCTTCATTTTATAAATTTTATTAAAGAAATTTTCTTCATTGTTTTTGTCTCCATCATACGATAAGAACGCGCCAATTGCCTTAATCGGTTCTGTTATGCATTTGAAACCCATAATTTTGTCCTTATTACCTTTTTGGGAACCGATCCACATGATTTTTGTTTTGGTTTTGTTCAGGTTGAGGCCCGATAATAAACCAAAGCTACTGATTATCTGAAGTGATGCCTTGAGAGATGCTACGGAGCTTGAAATCACAGTTGTATCATCTGCAAATTGTGTCAATCTTGCTTCACGCGAGTTAGGTAGCATGATACCCTTACAGTCGAAAGACCTTGCAGTTATTCATGGGTTAAATTATTAGCACTAAAATTTACACTTCAGAGTTAATTCTCTATTAAAAGAAAGCCTCTCTTGGGAACAACAATCAAACAAAGAGTCCGCATAGCGAGAGGTAAATTACAATAGTATTATGTAATTATATGGAACAATTCTGTTAAACAAAAAAGATTTGCTACAGGAGTTCTACTGAAGAAAGAAGAAAGAATAAACACCTATAATTTTTCCAGATCTTCGGCGTTGTTGATCCTGACTATATAACCTAAAGCCGAATCGGGTTTAACGAAGATTTTTCCGTCAGTGGTCCATACTTTCCATCCTTGATGTGACCGTTTTTTTGTCGCGAATGCTTGACGTTTTACTGTACCGTAGTTTATCGCAGTTTTCAGCCTAAAAAAATACTTCTCTTGCTCTCTTCTAACTAAAATCGACATGAAACGATAAATTCTTTTCATCTTATCTAAAAAGAATTGTAGGAGAAAGCTGCCCTTGAGGAGCCACTTTCGCTGAGCGGGCACTATCGTCCGATAGTCGCCCTAGGGCATTCTATTGACACATAGTGACCGCGCGAGATCGTACCACGTGATCAGTTTTGACCAATGACGACAAAGGAAAATTTAGTGGTGAACTATAATGACAGATATGTGGGAGGCGTGGTGGCCTCATAGTTAGTGCGCTCGACTCCGGAGCGAGCGGTCCGGGTTCGAGCCCTGGCTGGGGACACTGTGTTGTGTTCTTGGGCAAGACACTTAACTCTCACGGTGCCTCTCTCCACCCAGGTGTATAAATGGGTACCGGCGAATTTAATGTTGGGGGGGTAACCCTGCGATGGACTAGCATGCCATCCAGGGGGGAGTAGAAACACTCCTAGTCGCTTCATGCTACAGAAACCGGGATAAGCTCCGGCCTGATGGGCCACATTTGGCCCGAATGCAGACTTTACCCTTTTTACCTATAATGACAGATAGTGCCCGCGCGAGATCGTACCACGTGATCAGTTCTCACCAATGACGACAAAGGAAAATTTAGTGGTGAACTATAAGTGAAACATGATGATACAAAGGACCGCAAACGAAAATGCTGCCTGTGAACGCAGGATCTGTAAAAGATCTGATCTGACAAAAATAGAAAGCAACAAACAATGATGCAAGGCTGATACTGCGGAAAAAACTTAACGGGGCAACGACATGATAGAGTCCAAACTTAAAGCAAACAATTGCAACCGTGGACAGCTGTTTCGACCTTGTTGGGTCTCATCAGCACGGTGTAGCAAGCTATGAAGTAATCAGCTGGTCGACTGATATTCATACACTCACTGAGATGGTGATGACCTCAGATGAAACTCAAAACCAAATCCTCGCCAATTGGCCAATGTCACATGCAAAACTCATACACTCACTGAGATGGTGATGACCTCACATGAAACTCAAAACCAAATCCTCGCCAATTGGCCAATGTCACATGCAAAACGCGTGTAATTTTTCAATTGTCTCTTGTCACGCGACCAGCTGTTTACTTCATAGCTTGCTACACCATGCTGATGAAACCCAACAAGGTTGAAACAGCTGTCCACGGTTGCAATTGTTGGCTTTCAGATTGGACTCTATCATGTCGTTGCCCCCGTTAAGCTTTTTACGCAGTATCAGCCTTGCATCATTGTTTGTTACTGAACTATAAGGGCTGATAGTGTCTCTTCTCTTCACTATCGGGTCAGGTGATCAATTTAAACCAAAAAGAATCTGAGAAGATTTAGTGTTGAACTATAATTAAACAATAGTGTTTCTATCGAGGTACTAGCGGCTGACAATAGCCCCGCGGAAATAGCAAACTATCAGACAGATAGTTCTGAGAAATAAACACTCTATTGCCTTCATTGTTCATCACTAATCGTCTTTTGGTTTGGTTTTAAACACAGGAAGATAAATATTTCCTTTCCATTTGCAAGGGTCTAAGAGCGCGACCTTTTCCGTCTAACTGATTGTTAACAGTACGTTTTGGTATTCAGTTGTTATTGTTGAGTGCTTTTGGCAGGTAGACAAAGCAATCTCAGATAACTTAGATAGACGGACCGCGGTACCCATCAGAGGACCGCGGAGGCCGACGAGCTAGTTATAGAAATCAGTAACACGCGCTTAGAGAGAGTTAACAAGTTTAAATATCTTGGGGTCCTCCTAGACAACACCCTATCTTGGAAGGACTACGTAGAATATATCGGTAACAAGATCTCGTCTAGATTAGGTATTCTGCGTCGAGCGCGTAAGGTTCTTCCCAAACCAACATTGCAAATGCTCTACAATACTTTAGTCCTGCCATTGTTCGATTACTGTTCACCAGTCTGGGACAGCTGTGGGATTGGGAGCAAAGCCTATCTAGATAAGTTGAATAGACGCGCCGCATGTATTATTGAAGGTCGACCTATTGGGGCTGTGGAGTTAAAATCAACACTTGGCTGGCCTAGCTTACAAGCACGCAGAAATTATCTTAAATGTGTCCTAGTCCATAAGTGTCTTCACGGAATAGCGCCTTCGTACTTACTCTCAGAGTTTAGGCACGCGCACCTTTTTCATCGCTATAACATCAGAAATCGTGATTTACTGCGCCCCGGCCCTCACTTTGCAAAAACCACCAAATACCAACGTAGCTTTAGAATAAATGGTGCTCGGACCTACAACACCCTACCGAGAATCATTAGACAAGTAGATACCCTCAGTGAATTCAAATGCTGTGTTGCATGTTATCTTAACTTAATTACTTAATTAATTGTCTAATTTTAATGTTCAATGTTTTGTTTTTGTGTTTTGTCAGGGCTCCATTTAAACTAGCTCTGCTAAATTGGATGCCCCTGGATAAATAAATAAATAAATAAATAAATAAAAACGGACGAAATCAATAAATATAAGTAACTTGAACACTTTACATGCAGTATTAGTGTCGGTGATACCGAGGACAATTGCAGTTGATATACAGAAACATTCAAGGCCAAGACTGTCTTCAGCTTGTTGTAAGGTATGTCTTTCGATCTTGTAACCGCTTCTGGGTTCGAGAGGAATTCCCCTCGCTCTTGTACGTTCTCTTTTTACAAACTAAGTGTAAGAGATGCAACGCTACAGGCACCAGTTTGCTCTAAAGCAATCAGTTTTAAATCCTACATAGTCCTATGTGTAGTCAGAAAACCTGTTTAAAAACCAGGCCATTGCAGTGCGTTCTGTCTTCAAGTGACATCAACTTGGGAATGTCGGGTAAAATTTGATTTCCAGCTGTCATGATCCAAGTTTTCAGATCCCGTCCACATGCACCCTATACAATACAATACAATAACCCTTATCACCTAGAATTTAAAGTAGGAATTGGAAAACTGAGCTTTATTTCCTCGCTTAGGTTAGGCTTTCCATCCGAACTAATCCGTCACAAAAACGAAGCTTTTCTAAACGCTCTACAAGTCGAAAGAATTTGAAAACGCTGGCTCCGCTTTTTAGCGTGGACGGAAAATATTTTAAAAAAGAAACTTTTCGTACTTTTCGAAAGTTGAGATAATCATTACATTCCCCTATATGAGATTTCCTCAAGACAAATGCAAACGACCGGTTATTATCATTTGGCGTAGTATGAACAGAAGACATTTAATCATTTTTCAAAGTGAAAATATTGTTTTCCAATTCTTTCGGCGTAGGGTGGGCACTAATCAACACCAGTTAAACACTAATCAACGCCCTGGGATCTTACATGCGGTCACAGATTTTCACAATCCCTCGTTTAGTAGGTTGAGCAACTTCTTATGGAATCGTGACTGCAATTTCGTCCGTTGATTTATTCCGTTTTAAACCAAGCAGACCACACTCTTTGTGGCTGTTTCGCACAGCTTAAGTCAGCTTCATTCTCGGCGTCTTCTGAGATCTAAGTTAGGGATGTTTTAGTGACGCTTGCGGAATATTTCAGTTGTTGTAGCTTTCTTCTGTTCCGTTTCTTAGACAGTCTCTCCGCCACTAATGAGGTCATCTTAATAAAGTTCTCGATCTATCTCCGCAACAGTATCAGTAACCAGCTCTACACGCTTTACAGGTGTTTAAATGGTGGCGGATTACGCCGCCAAGCAGGAATGGTGAGGGTCCCAAGCCAAAGAGTGTTCTAGTGAACCTGTAGGTGCGAATACGTAAAGGATTCTTGCCTTCCAGCCAATTGAAACGCAGTGCATCTCGATCTTGCTCCCGGATACGCCCTTAAAGAAATCCCTTGCGAATATCCCAGGCAAGGGCTACTGCATGTAATCTTCCCCTTAAGAGTGCTTTCCAGAGCTGATTCTACAGGGGCTGTGCAACTTCTAGGCAGTCGTGGAGCTGAGTCATAAGCTCTTGCAAAGGCATTATACACAATCTGCATTTTAGTAGTCTCAGCGCTCTCTCTTACGACAGCCTTGTGGGAGATGTAGAATCCTCGTTCAGATGCTGACATCTCTGCTTCTTCCATAACTCCTTCCTGTAGATGTTGTTGAATAAATTACATCATAGTCGTCAAGCTTTTGTGTCTTTTTCAGTCGTTGGACCGGACTTCCGAGTCGCTTGCTGGGAAGTTTCGCTGAAAGTTGATCTAATGAATGAATTTTTGACCTCCGTTTGAGCGGTCTGGGTTCGAGCCCTGGCCGGGGACATTGGGTTGTGTTCTTGGGCAAGACACTTTACTCTTACAGTACATCTCGTCATCCAGGCGATAGCTACGCGGTGAATTCAATGCTGGGGGAACTCTGCGTTAGACTAGCTTCTCATCCAGTGCAGAGTACAGAAACTCCTAGCAGGTCCACGCTGCTGAAATCCCAAATAAGCTTCGGCCTGATGAGCCACTTAGCTTGTATGCAGACTTTACCTTTCATTTTCTCTAGCCGTTAACACTAAATTCTTAATTAATCTTTAAGCTGGCCCTTGTGAAACCGAAGGCTGTAACGCTCCTTATAACAAAGGCTGTAAAGTAGTGGACGATGAAGCAAAGTGTATATATCCCACTTGTAATTCAACTCTACGCCCAGTCTGTGCCTCCGATGATGTTCAGGAGCCTAACGATTGTATATTGAGAAGACAGGCCTACCTTACGTCAACTCGAATACACCATTTTGCTAATGATCAGTTCCTTTTGAATTGTGGGTAGATCCAGTCCTTTGTGGGGGCAAACGGCCAGTTTAGGACATAATTTGAAATTGTAATTTTGCCCGTTTGCCCCCACAAAGGACTGGATCTACCCACAATTCAAAAGGAACTGATCATTAGCAAAATGGTGTATTAGCATTAAGAAATGGAAAGTATGCGGTATGTCACAATTCCTCAATGCGTTTGTTAGAAGTGGGCGTGGTCATAATTTCATTCCTGAAAGGGATTAATTAATTTGTTTGTGTTTTTATTTACTGATTCATTGATTTTTTATTTATTTTCTTTCTTTCTTTCTATATTTATTTATTTATTGATTGATTGATCATGGACTGATTGACTGATTGGCAGCCTGTTGAGATAACCAGGACTCCTATGGCGGGGAAAAGAAGGACGTGGAAACATTGAAGAAAATCGGAAAAAATGCCCGTTACCAACGCAAAAGCTCATAACCTTTTGGTTAATAAGTTTATTCTGTATTCTTTTTTCAGTGCCCGACTGTAGGAAAGCTGCAGACGTCGCTTTTATCGTCGACTCTTCGGGAAGCATCGGTAAAACGAACTGGGAACGAACAAAGCGCTTCCTCATGAGAATCGTCAGTAAACTGGTTATCGGACCCGCAACCATACACATTGCGATAATTTCCTACAGCACGAATCCTGAGATTATGTTGCGGTTCAACTCACTTTCCGGTAGTAGGTTGAACGTGAAGCAGATTGTCAAAGTTTTGTATGGATTGCCATGGCAACGAGGATTTATCTTCATCGGCCAGGCTGTGGAGCAAGCCGCTCAAGGAGTGTTTACCACAACTGCTGGCATGAGATCAAATGTGCCCAAGGTAGATGTTTGTTTCATTGTTGCCCTGTTGGTTTTTCTGTTTATGTTCTTACCAGAAATTATACGTTGCTCTAGCGTAAACCCTTCCACGCGATTCGAATCACAGCCATCTATTCAGTGTCGTGGACCGTAGAAAGTGTCATTTGCGGAGAAAGATTGGTAGCGAGATTCCTGGAACAACTTGGCAAAAGTACTGGGTATACCTGGGGTATACTGATGCCTCATCTCTGCGGTGGGGCCGGGTTCAGGGTTAGGGGGTTGTAGCAATCGTCCTAGTCGCTAGAAAGTACGGAAACTATAGCAAGCGATAAAGCGAATGACCGTTCGACTCGATCTGTCCCACGAACTGGAACCCGACAATGTGAAGTAGACGTGTTTATCTGCCACTATGTTTGAATTTAAAGATCGCGTTTGTTATCACTGGTGGTATGCAAAACAAGACAGGCCAAACACTTCTTTATCCAGAGCCTCGAACCTCTTGAAGGATAAGGGTGTGCAGGTTGTAGCCATCGGAGTAGGAGAGCTAAGAACCGTCGTTGACTACACAGAGCTTTTGGACATCTCTTCAAGAAATGAAGATGTGTTCGTCGCCAAGTCTTTCGAGGAACTGCAAAACCCAGGCAATGCAAGGCTGTTTAGGCGAAGGGTCTGCAATGGTAAGCGATGAGATCACGGGGCATACCAGTACCCAGATCTTATGCGTGACATTACGTCCTGAAACACACAACCCGACTCAAGTGAAGTATGATCCTCGCAGTAAATTTTCCAATTTAAGCAATTGGAAAGAAGAAGCCTGAAAAAAATCAGGGCTTCAACGGGATTCGCATCTACAACCGCAGTTCAAGTATGAATTATTTCATATACACTTTACATCATTTCACTCCTTACGGGCGATATGAACTCAACAAATTGATCTTGTTCCCAATGTGTGGCTTCATAGCTCAGTTGGTAGAGCATCGCACCGGTATTCGCGGAGGTCATGGGTTCGAATCCCGTTGAAGCCCTGTTTTTTTTTCAGGCTTCTTCTTTCCAATTGCTTAAATTTGAAAATTTACTGCGAGGATCATACTTCACTTGCATCTACAACCGCAGTTCAAATTTGAATTATTTCATATACACTTTGCATCACACAACTCGACTGTTTGGGATTATGTAATATGTTGGATAATTTCCCTCTATTCCTTTTCTCGAGGTATTTTAAAAGAAGTAGAAAGCAATCGCTTTGTATTTCTATCGATTTCGGTATAAATCTACTTGTGCTCTATCATGAATGTCGTTCTCGATTGGCTAACGCTACTCACTATATATACTGTATCATTTTTTATTTGAAGTTGTCAGACAACTGTCTGATGATTGTAAATTCAAATCAAAGTTCTAGTAATAGACCCCTCTCCAAAATGGCGGCCGAAAATTTAAATAAGCCGTCAAAATTAAAAAGGTATAGCCGCACTAGAAAGAACACCTTTACTTTAGTAACCCTGCAAGATTTCAGCATTTCAGGTGTAATATCAGCTGAGTTGAAAATTGAGAAATTTAGAGACGTTTGTATGACTGTAGTTGCGATTGACAAGTTTTTCTTTTTGCTTTACTTAGGTCACCCACGATTAGTTACCATATAGCTACTCGCTTTTTTTAATATTTTTTTTATTCTTTTTCGGGGTCAATATCCTAATGATTGTTAAGTTACGCCGTGGAAAAGCCAATCAGGAATTTGCCTTTTGCGGTGCTAAGAAAACTAAAGTATAAATTCAATAACAATCAAGATTTAAAGTAGAATGTGCATTGTCTGTATGTTCGTATTTTAGTCTTTAACAAAATAAAACCCGAAAGATTGGCTCCTCAGCATTTTTTTACTTTGTTAAGGTGAATGTTGTGTGGTGGAGAAACAGAGCATCAGTGAACCTTACCAAGATAATCCCACAAAGTACGTGAAAACTGCAAATCTCTTTTGGTGCAAGTTTCGTTTCACTGATAAAAGGTAATAGAGTCACATGTGGTAGTCGAAACATTGCAAGGTGTAGTTCATGAAAATTCACTTGGTTTCGGACTGAGTGAAGATTGTACAAAATTGGGAGTTGCAGACTAAGTTGCTTTGTTTCAAGTTTTACAATATTTCTTCAGAAAGAATTGGCAATTTTTAAAAAACAGGTCTAAATCTTTTTGGATAGATTTTCCGTCCCAACGAAATTGCTTTCGAGTGCGCTAAAAATACCGTCTTCTGTAACTCATTGGTCTTTTCTCGGTAGACTCTTCTTCGCCACCTTTTTTGAAGCGTTTCTCGGGTAAAGCGTGACATAATGCCGACTACCTCCCCCGTTGAGTACGAGTTAAAGTCACGGTTCGGCGCATCGGCAGGCCACAAAGTTAATCATTTAATTTCATTGTTTTTTTGTTAAAAAAAAAACAGTCGGAAACGTGCTGGTAACTCTTGCGGAAACTAATGTATGTAACTATCAACCTTGTTTCCAGGGCCTCTCGTCTTACCGCCCCCTGGCGGTAAGATGAGAGAGGCCCTGGGAACGAGCTTGTGTCACTATTAGTACAATCGAACCTGTATAGCGATGTTTCTTGTTTACAAACATTGACGTCACATTTTTTTTTATCTTTTCAAATTTGCCAGCCACTGAACAATAGCATGCATTGTTTCAACAGCCAATAAACCTCTGGTCGGCACATTAATGACAACATGTGACGTAACGAGAAACATCGCTATTAAGCGGTCAGTTGTCAAAGTCCCGAAAACTATTTTCCTTATTTACTTTAATTTTGACCTTTATGAAGCGGTCGCGGTCAACCTTTACGAAGTTCCAACAAGCTTTTTCTTTGTCTTAACCTGTAAACGGTCACACGATGTCAATTACTTGTTCATACAGTTTCAAAACATGTAACACTCAAGGTGCAACAACCGATTTCCTTGTTTATTTTTCCCAAATTAAAACGCCGAAAATAAAATGAGTGCTTCCAATTTGAGGTCAAATGTCTTTTCAGCACTGACTTTCAGTTTATTTGGAATGTTTTTCTTGCAACCTGTATTAGGCGGTCACCCTGTATTAAGCGGTCACTTAGCCATTCCCCGAGGACCGCTTAATACAGGTTCGACTGTAGTGGGAGAGAGAAATGTTTCGCTGGTCAATAACGCCTGAAAAGTAAAGTGAATTTCAAAGAATTTAGTTGCGAGATGGAAAGAAGCTAAGAAACTTTGCCGTTCGGAAGATGTGCACGTTTTCCCATACTTTCTCTAAACTAATAGTTTCTTTTTCCAGACTCAACAAAGATACCCATTCCAAACGTAACCATGATGATGCAATTTAATGTTAAGTCTAACCGCGAAACAATGCGGGGACAAAACAGTCATGTCAGGGGTAGGGTGGAGTGACGAAGTTTACCAGATTCTTTGTTCTTACATTTGGGTTAGGCGCGATATACATGAAATCTGACATAGGTATTAAGCAATAGTTTTAGTTTTTGTCCATTTTTTCTTGGCTTACTCTTTATTTTTCCAATTTTTGGCAACCTCGTTTCCAGGGTCTCAGGAAGAGAGACCCTGGGAACGAAGTTGAATTTTTGCCAGATCTGAAAACCTAAATTTGCAGATTTCATTACTTTTTTTTTCAAAGATTTCAGACTCTGTACGAAGCCACTGTTATCAGTACAAAGATAATTGTCTGTACACAAGGAGTTAACAACAACAGCAGTTAGGAATTTAACAAAGAGAACATTTAAAAGAGTTTTAACACAACAACAACTACAGAATATCGTGCGTATACGTTTTTTTATTTCCCGGTTTAACAGCATTACAATGCGACCAAGGAACCTGTATTTATCTCAGAATACATAAAAGAATATACCCTTCTAAACCTATGTAAAACAGAAATGCCTGACTTGGCGGGGGTACAATCGAGGGAACGGAATGTTAAAAATAATTTCTAAAATTGATTGCCATCGCCAGAACGTTTGTAGAATTACGAAAGGAAGTATCTTATGGGACAGAGTTTTTAAAGAATTTTGAAAAGTAGCGACAGGATTATTTCTTTCTCTGGCTACACCTGCAAAAGATTCATTACGAAATCTGCATTCGATCCGACAATTACTTAGGACATCCCAGCGATTCACCACTGCATGTGTGCCTAAACTACATTAAAATTAAAATGTACGATAAAATTGAATATGGTTGCACTACTGCCAAGTTCCCGGTGTGCTTATGGTTGTATTGTGGTCGTTTCAGTATGAAGAAATATGGAAATGCGTAAGCAGGAGCAAAGAAAAAGTCTGACTCGAATCCATTCCAAAAAGGTTCTTGCGATTGAAAACGTATTTTTAACAGACACGATTCTAAGAATTTCAGCTTGGTGTAATGAAAAGTTAGTGTTGTCAATTAAGCGTTTAATGGTCCCAAAATTTTGATCCAAACCGTTGGCTAAAATTGCTGCGAACGTTTCATTGCTAAAAGCAATCTTAATCAGTGACATCTTCCGTGTCTTTTTAAGGCCTGGTGCACATTTAGTGACATAACGACATAGGAAGGACGTCGTATCGTTATATTTGATAACTTCATAGCAACATAACACCATAAATGTGTCAACATGAAACGAAAAACTAGTCTTATCCTTATGCTTTTATGTCGATGTTCACATTACGACAAAACCTATTGCCATTACGTCGTTATGTCGGTAGCGTGAACTACGCGTGTTTCCTGACAAGTAAAATAAATTTCAGAGCGGATCCACTGCTAGACTTTTTCTAAATTCCCGAAGAGCTTAAAAGTTGTGACTACTTGTTAAAATCAGTAGCATTGTATAGCACTACTGAAACTAATAACAGCATTGTGCCTAGAGGGTAAAAGCGTTAATTCTTATTGAGGGAGCGGTAATACTCCGACAGGACTTGCCATGCT